>CABFWO010003528.1:0-85017 GCA_902155825.1 Timema genevievae
GATATGGAAATCAAGACCGTAGCCAGCCAATAATTTCAGGGGAGGTTTGGTGGACACATCCCTCAATTTCCTGAGGCTATAAAAAAATCTAAACGATAAACCGTTCTAGAAGCTATCTGAAGTGTTTTTATATGGCAACATAGTCCCCTAACTGCCGAAGGCTAGGACAAATTATAAATACTAAACACTTCAAGAAGCTATTCGAAGTGCTTTTTATGGAAACACAGCCCCCTAATTTGTACTTGTACCTTAATTTTAATATTGTTTTAATGATAAATAAAGCCATGTATATATTTTGTTCATAAAATTGATTACGGCCTCGATATGGATAGATGGATGGAGTATATAAAAGATCACTCTACTTAGCAAAATACCGGACGTCAATATTGAACGGCTACTCTGGACATAGCAAGTTAGTTTACTCCATCCTGCAACTTGGGGCTCTATGCCTCAAGAGAGAGATAACATTATAGTCCACTCAAGGTGTAGTGGGATAGAATAATTTGCATATGTAATTTAACTTGTAAGAAAGAGAAAGATATAAAGGGGAAAGAGAAAGAAGTAAATGTAATATACTATTCGGGAAATTTGATTGGCGTGAAGATAAATTTGCATTAGTTATTTAACTACTGTTACCAATTTTTTTATGGCTTTCAGGTAAAACCTGTAACAAAAACATAAATATAATATATACAAATATATATATATTCCTTTTATTAAATGTAGATAAATTATATAACTGTAAGTAAAATCATCAAGATATACCTATTATGTTTATTATTATTATTATTATTATTATTATTATTATTATTATTAGCCTTAATTTTCAACGAAATAATATTAAAGTAGCCTATAGATCCTAAGAGAAATATTAATTTTTCATAAACTATTTTAAAGCTAACATGAGTCAGTATATCAAATGAAGGGTACATGGAAAATGTTGATTGTCCAATTTTATCTCATATTGCTACCATTTTTAAACAATCATAGAACTTTTATAATGCATTCCAGTGAATAAAAGATGTCTCAATCATATTTAAGTTTAGTTATAAATAAATGACCTCTTAGGAGCTTAATGTTTTTAAAATAATAAAAGTTATTGTCCTGAAAAATTGGTGTAGAGTGAATTTTCCTCTCTTAACTCGTATCCTTCAAATAATTTTATTATTAAAAAAAATTCTACCAGGCATATTTAACAATTTATTCATAGAATTAATTGATTTGATCCAATACAAATTGTCTTGTTTTCAAGTATACGTCTAACTAAATACATTGGTTTGACAGTGGCTGGAGTGATGCTTGAAGTGGAAGCTTTATCTGTGAGGTACAAGCCGCCCCCCAAGGAATGTCCCACGGCATGTTCTGACATATGGGAGCCGGTATGTGCAGGTGAAGACTTATACACGATCAGGACATTTCAGAACTTATGCTCTGTGGAACAGCACGAGTGCAACACTAAAGTCAGTAAGTATACTACATTATAACGTCACATTAATCAGGTTGATAATTCAAATACTGCTCATTTATTGACTATGGTTAACATATTATAAAGCTTACAAATTAGGAGGATGAATAATAAATACTAATCTAATAATTTTACTTAAGGAATGTTGAACACTAATAAAGTACAAACACTTTTTAATCCATTCAAATATGATTTTATCAAGATCTGAGCTTTACAAACCATCAAATTGACAAAAAGTGAGATCAAAATTGGTTTCGTTCTATAATTAGCTTGTAATATAAAATTATTTATTGAGTGAAGACAGGCAGCATACACTTAAGAGCGCGGTTACTTTGAGAGTACCAAATAGGAAACAGTAATTTAGTTTCATAATAGGATAATAAACTCCCTACTTTACACGTATATTTAAAATAAATTATATAGCAACAAGACTTTCCACATTACAAGAGCCATTTGTCTGGGCATACTCCGATGTTTCTAACAAGAAACACAGTATAACAATTAATCATATAACTACTTATATTTTAGGTTAGACCATTATTTTAGCACTATATTAATAATTGTTATTTATATCTATAAAAAAATTTAGTATACATACAAAATATGAAATAAATTAAATCAAAATGACACATTATTCTATGCTACAATTAGTGAGGGTCTTCAATGACCACTCGGGATCAGAATTTCACCTATCCTAACAGGGCTTTGAAACGTTTTGTGGATACCCCCTCCATTTTGAACCCACAGCACTCAATCTCAAATCCTTGATGAGAAGATTGGCAGATCTTGCTATCGGGTTGTAGAAGGATTGAGTAAACTCTTGGGTTAGTTCTTAAGAAACAATTCTTTATTTAAATATTAGGACATAGTGCTATTGTGGACGTTCCATAGTGCGTAGATGATGATTCAGAAAATCTGTTGTTTAAGTATCTGTATCTTTTTCATGCGAAACTCTGCTATAAGGCACCATGCAAAACAAGAGAAATCGAGAATTGGCTGGAGCAACCGATTTAACAGGGTCAGACGCTTTCTCATTGGCAGGGTGCTTCACATGTTCAATAGGTAGCCCATGATACCCACCATCTGCCTAGCCCTAGTCATTATGTCGTTAAAGGGTATTCACCAGGTAATCTTAATGTCCTGGATAAGTCCGAGCACTGTACACCCACCTAATCAAATCTACAAACAGCTGGAAAGGGACCTGTCCCTGATACTTGATCTTCCAGTGGTGTTCATTTACACGATGATATTATTCCACCAGTTGCCAGATACACATCAAAGAGTTTCATGTGACGGCCTAGATACCTCACAAACAGTGGTCCCTGCTCCTATTCCACTAGAAGAGCTTTATCTTCCACGAACTGCATCCAATTACTACTGGGGTACCTTGTAGAGTAGTTCAAATACAATCTGAAGAGCGTGAGGCTCACTAGGGACACTTGAAATACTCCAGCACGAATGTGTCGGACTTGAGAATGGCGTTCCTATTGGATAATTAGCCTCGGTGAGGACGGTTAATAATAATGGATTTGGAAAGGGTGGTAAAATACTTTCATAATCCCTTATCAGACCATGAAATGGATCTACATTTTGGAAATCAGAAAATGGCTGCCTCATTTGTTACTGAGAACAATAACGTATAATTAGAAAGCAAATCACTTGAATCCTGATGTGATTAAAGGAATTTAGGTCAGAAATCTGAGCTGGAGTTTATAATCAGAATTTATTGGGAATATGCTTAAAACCTGAAAGGTTAGGGATGATAAAGATTCGTATAATATGAGAAAAGAGAGTTATTTTTGTAATGGAAAGGGAACCTGAAAGGCAGTGACGGGTCGGATGGAGAGCAGAATGAGTCCCCAGGTTGATCAAGGGTATACTCCATTCACGGTAGGAATTATACTCTGAAAGGTCTTTTTTCCTACCAAAATCCTACTATATAATAGCTTTCTGGTAGAGAAAAAGGCCTTTCAGAAAACAATTCTTACGCTGAACAGACATTATGTAGCCTGTACATGTTGATAATATGGTACACGGGTCGAATGGAGAGCAGAATGAGTCCCCAGCTTGATCAAGGGTATGTAGCCTGTACGTGTTGATATCATGGTACACATGGAGAAGTTTAAAATCCTACTTCACTGATGTCTGTTCGGAGTGTAAAACCACAACTTTTATTTCAATTTTCCTCTCCTTTTTTACACGTAGCACAAATCCTGGGCTCAATTTGTGGTGATAGTAACCTGCAGAGATGAAGTTCAAAATAATTATGTGAGTATATTATTATAGACTCTGTAGGCGTGTGAGAAAAATAATGAAAAATATTAGTTGAGAAATAGGAAAAGTAAGGGGTGCTTTAAATTGCAATAATAATCCATAAATATACTCGTGGTATCTAGTTATATCAAATTCAGATCAATCACCGTGGTTGGGTTTATCTGATGGTGTAGGAGAAGGGTGGTAAAATGTACAAATATAATATCTGGTCTAGCCAATGTTTCCTTGTTTTGGAGATAGGGAAGTAAAAGAAAATGATGGTCGAAGACCCTTTTGAGCAATAATCCAACTGCATCATAAGATTATCCCTTCCATCAGACCTTAAGATGACAAGACCTTTCTACTGAAAATATCTTTGAGGTCAATAAGTTTTTCCTCCCAACAGCATTACATAGACCCTGTTCTTATCCATGCATTATGGGTTCATCAAGCTCATTATAAAGCAAGTTGTAGACTCGTTCCAGTCAGTTCATCAAGATTAAGCCCACTCAAAGGTCCAGCCTCAGGCAGGTAAACCACCCCAACGTCACACAGTGGAACACATGACGACTGTGGTAGCCAGGTACCCCATTTTTAAGGGTACCATAGAGCAAACTATCTAGCTCCAACCTCTTCTGGTTGAAACCTTTTCAGAGTGGCTATGGGGAAAAAAACTCTTTCATGGCTATTGGCATGAGGAGCTGGCTCCTCCATTGTAACTACCAGTATTACTAGAGGAGAACAGAAGCTCAGGCCCAGGTATAGCACTGGCTAACCTGTGCAATGACCCTAATTTACCCAAGGAGCGTCTAGTGGAAATGTCCTGACCAGCTATCCTTGGTTGAAACAGGTAATCAATACCAGCCGCTAAGTGTTTGTTGAGGGGGAGGAGGTTGTTACCCTCACCCCCAAACAGAGGAACACTCAGGTGTCTAACATTACCATTGGCCTGCTGGGCCACAAATCCTACCAGGTAGAGGGGCGTTGCCTAGGGGCTGCCACGAGGATTCACCCTACATTGATTTTATGCGAGAAACAACTGGACAGGTCTGTTGCTATCACTCCCATTTGGGAGCACATCTTCATGTGGTAACAGGAATAGACTAAGTCTCAGACCACCCACATAGAGCGCTCCAATACCAGCTTGTCGTCGAGCTCTCAGTGCTTAGCCATCTCACACTAATGCCACGTGATTATCTTAGTGTCCTAGAGTGTGGTCATGAGATTATTCAGCATAGTGATCCTAAATGGGGGTGCGATGCCATTGGATACCAGGTTAATTATGATGAGCTCCATAACTAGATCCCCAATGCTGCTATTTGGAGAGACCTAGACATTGTTCAAGGACTCAATGAAAATATTGAGAATCTAGTTCTGGTTATCAATTATTTAATAACAATCTCTAGTCTCAAATTCTGACTCTTAGCTAGAAAATAAGGGAGTAGGAGGGAGAGCACATCGTTAGTAGAGTGAGGTGGTGATTGAAATGATGAAGAAAGATTATGTTACCAAATAATGAACTAGGATGGTTATAGTTCCCCTTCACCAAAAGTGCCTTTCTAGTAAACTGATAGCTGAGCCAGGGGCTCTTTACTAGTTGTAAACTACCCAAAACCATAATCAGAAGAACATCTGGCACCTAAGCTGAAACACATTAATCCTACCTCCCTACATCCCAACAAATGTATTTTACAGGTATTTATCCACCTTCCTTGGTAGAAAATATATAATGCTGATTCCTGGGGGCCACCATTATGGAAACAACCTCATTGATTTTACTGGCATAAGTCACCACGCCACAGGTAAATTAGTCTCCCAGCAGCCACTCATTGGGTGGGTCTTTAGGTCTAGAGAAGATACCACGAGGGACCAGCACATAATAATATATTGGATTAATTCCAATAATAAATCCATATACTTCTACGCGCTACCCCGGGTGAAGAGAGATGGTGGTAAAATTCAAGGGAAGAAAGGCCAGGACTTACATTAAGGGATAGTTTTCATTAGGGTCTCATCCAGGGAAAATGGAATGTTTACAATAGCGTATAAGCAAAAGATACTCACAATCTCAAATACAGAGAAGCAAGAATGTTGACATATTTTGTGGCACAAACTTGACCTTAAGAGACTTGTGCTTTAGCTTTTATTGACAAAGTATAAGTCGGTCAGTAATTCACTGATCGTTGTTGTTCGTGCTGCCTTGCTCGTTTGGCTTAAGACGAGGCTCGCCGTCTGCAGGATATGCAGCTAGTTAAGGAGAGAGCCGCGAGGGACACGCCGGTCACGTGACTGAAGGCTGGTCTCTGATTTGCTCACCTCCCGACCCAGTAGGGAACAAAACACAGAAAATATCAACTAACCTATCAAGGCAAACCAACAGGCTAGCCATCAGTGACATAGTTTTCTAGCAGCGTACCTTGCTCAACACCGAGCGAGCAAGTGATCTATAATCTAATCCTGCACCGTGTATGGTGGGCTTTACTCTTTCATGAGTGTGGTCCTAATGGCACTAGGTATTCACACATTAACAATAATTTGATATAGAAACGATAAACGAAGCTTTTCAAGAGATATTCATGCCTATTAATACTTATTTATATATTTATAGTAATATATTCATAAATCTATCACGATTCAAAGCTGTTTAAGATAGAGAAAGCATAGATATTATGAAGAATATCCAAGTTTTCAACTGTGTCTGAGTGTTAAGTGAGATAAGTGGTTGACTCTATCTGGAGTCCGTTGAGTCCTCTTGGTCAGATTTATAAAACACACTCTAGGAGATTAGCGACAATTTAATTCCAGGGTCATCTACAATATTCCTAATTTACCCCCTGAATCACAAGCAAGAACAGGCACCACTAAGCCCTTATTCGGGCTAAATGTCTACTCAGTCATAAAATCAGGGTTTTTGGTGTTTAAATATGATTGGCTTTAACTGAAAATAAATTAATTAATAATTATAGCTACTCTTAATATAAAATATGACTCATGTGTGAGAACACATATTTTCAAAATGTGTATAAAATTTTATAAATGTTAATATTTTAATGTACAAAACTGGATTATTTATATAATTATTTACTTAATACTTGACGGGCTATTACATAGGGGTGTAAAAAAGAGGATTTTTGGGGGTTAAATTCCGCCCCCTCCTCCTTTTGTAACCATAAATAATTCATAATATATTTTAAGCTCTTCTCATTTATGTAACTTTTAATTTATTGTATTATTGTAAATATCGTTTTCGACTGCAAAAAATTATTGGACTATTATTATTATCATTATTATAACTAATAACTTTGTTCATATATGTCTTGAAGAGGGATTAAATGATTTAAACATTTTTGTTTTTGGAGGATTGTGTTCAAGCCACCACGGGTAAACTTTCCCCCCAAAACAATTACATTTGTACAATCCTATCAGTCAATTAATTATTATTTTTATTCCAGACCTTGGATTCTTCACTTCGGAGAATGTGGAACATTTGAGCTATGCTAGCAATCAGCTGCCCTCACGGCTACAATTATATTTTCACTAGTTTTAAACTCAAGCAACACTAAAAACTTTCGGTTAATAGAGGATTCTCCCAAGGTGCTGTAGCAATCATTTGTATAGCTTATATGCGCCATATTTAGATGTGATATTCTTTATTGACTACTCTATACATTCTTGTAAAACCAACATTTGGTTTGTACAAAAATAGCAAAAAAATAAAAATTAATATTAAGACTTAAAACTAAATCATTGTTTGATATACATAGTTATTTTAAGTAAATATTTTTTATAGTTCCAAATAATATTGCATATCTTAGTATATGTAGGCCTACTCCGTTTATAATTAAAGTTGTTTACTGAAGATATTACAGTATAGAATAACTTATTTAATGCAAACATATTGTAATCCGTTAAAGTATGACTGCTACTTTATTGGTAAAGGAAGTATATATATAAAATAGAGCAATATTGTAAACTTTCTTCCCTTCCGAGGTAGTTTATGTTGGGAATCTATAATATAGTTATTTGCTAGACCTATCAAACCCTCCAATGTACCCTGTCCTCTGCCTACTCCTTCAGCCCCCAGAATTTTCTTCTTTCCTTCAAATCAACTAGTATTTGAATCCTCCTTCTTCCTAAACTTCTCTTTATCTCAACCTTTCATTCTAAGACTTCGTGCAGAAGACAGTATCTCCTATAAATATGTCCTATCCAGTTTGCTTTGCGCCGAAGAATGACATCCAAAATGGATCTCTTTTCAACCACTGTTCTTAGGACTTCTTCATTTGTTATCCTGTCTCTCACCTGATCGTCTCAAGTCTTCTCCAGCGACACATTTCAAAGCTCTCCAAGTATTTATTTTCCATCTTCCTAAGAGTCCAAGTTCCTGCTCCATGCAATGGGATGCTTTAAATGTAGCATTTCATCAGTTTCTTCCTAAACTATCTGCTCAGCAGTAACCTCTTATTGTTGAAAGCATACTTGGCTATAGCGATCCTTGACATAATTTCTTTCGTGCAGTAGGCATCCTTTGTCAGCAGACTTCCCATGTACTTGAACCTTTCTACGTTTTCCAACTCCTGGTTTTCAATTTTGATATTCAGCGATTCTTCAGTTTTTGAAATCACCATCACTTTTGACTTCTCATTGTTTATCTCCAAGCCATATCTTATCCCTATCTCCACTAGCCAGTCAATAATTTCCTGTAACTCTTCTTTATTTCTGGCCCGCAATGCTATATCATCTGCACATTTTATTGTGTTGATAATGCGTCCTCCTATTCTGAAATTGGCACGTCTCTCAATGGCTTTCTTAACCATCCACTCGCCATACAAGTTGAACAGACTGGGTGACGAACAGCAGCCCTGCCACACTCCTCTTCAAATCTCTACACTGTTGATCTCTCCATCATACAACCTCACCTTCACTCGCTGTCTCAGGTACAGGTTTGCAATCGACCTTCTGTCCTCTGTTGATGCCAATCTTCTTGAGTTTTTCCATCAGTTTCTTCAATTTAACTTTCTGCCTTCTGCCAGTCAATGAAACCAATGTATACTTCTTCCTTGATTTCCAGCACTCTTAATGAAATTATTCTCGGCATACCGATGCCATCTCTGGTTCCTTTTCCGAATCTAAATTGGTCTTATTCCATCTAAATTTCTATTTCTGTTCTATTTCCTACATTTAAAATAATCACACTCGTATTATAGGTTAATTTAATTGATTAAAATAGTTAGAGATATATTTTAAATGTAAATACCTTTTACAAATTCTCCGCATGAAAGGTGAGACTGATGGTCCTGTGGTCACTACCATTTTTTGGCTTACTTCTTCATCTTTAGAGTTACCATGGTTACGTCTAGGATCATTCTTCTGTTTCGTAGATCCTATTTAGAAGTGTTGTCAGAGTCATTGATCCATTGTTTCACAGTTATTTCAGAAGGTCAGTATCTATGTACCTCAGACATAGTTTCACGTACTAAAATATTTTGATTATTTTCAATGTAGATTAGACATTGAGTGTCAGGTCAGAATATTTTACGTTGTTTTCTATGTCCATCAGACATAGTTTCATGTATTAGAATGTCTTGCTTTACTTTCTATGTCCACCAGACATAGTGTATTGTGTTAGAGTGTCTGAGTCATTTTCTGTGTCCATCAGACACAATTTTTAATGTCAGAATGTCTAGCATCATTTTCTATGTCCATCAGACATGGTTTCTTTAGTCAAGATGTCTAACTTTGTTTTCTATGTTCATCAGACATAGTTTTTTTAGTCAGATTGTCTGACGATTATTTCCCTATGCCCATAAGGCATAGTTTAAATACGAGGGCTCTATGCTCTACATATGTATAGGACCAGGTGATTGAGTATACTGAATCCATGAATTAGATTTCTGTTTCTAAGTCCTTAAGACATTGTTATATTTTTATGTATGATCTCGTTTAGAATCTCTTTTTGGCTACAATCAGATCATCTAACATTTTCTTCTTGGACCTAGTTAGGTCAATGACTGGTTGCAGTCACGATTACACCCTTGTTTGTGTAGCTATTTACGGTGCGCAACCTGTGGGAGCACTATTAGATTGAAGTAGTGGCCCGCGAGGATAATGCTTTCTTTTCGGCCCCTTTAGGTGCCATATTTATCTTAGTGTTTAAAGATAATTATTATTAGCTATTGCATGCCCTAGTAATTGGAAGATGTATAAATTTACTATTGATTGCTCTGGCAGTACTCATTAGGAAATGACCGACCATAGTAAATTACTGTGTAGATGACTGTTTGTTAGCCATCTATTATTTGTATAATGGAAGCTCCTCTTATAAGATATTATTATTTGGTTTTTCGTAACTCTCCATGAGGGTTAGTACAAGCAAGCTAGCTTAAAATATGTTATTTTTAGTAATTCTAAAAAATAGGATTTGATGCTATGTTTCTATTTTCAATTGTTTCACTATTTTTCATGATAATACCTCTCAGGTATCAGTCTGGTCTTAGCCTGGCTAGATTGTATTTTTTATTTTGAATAAATCCTTAATTCTCCTTTTAACTATTACTGAGCTGTGGTAGAGGATTCAAAGTAATATCCCTAATTCTAGAGTTTTTTAATTAAACAAAATGTTCTATCTAACTACTGTCGGTTCCCTATGTACAAAGTAATAATACCTATTCATCCAACCTATTCTTTTCTACCTCGATAACGGAAAACAGTTATCATTAATTAATTGAATTTAAATATTGTCACTTATATGTAATTCTATATCTTTATGTTTACGTTTTGTCAAACTTATGTATTTCTTTTATGCATTTTCCTGCCCTATCCTTCATCAAGTATAACTTGTTTAGTTATGTACCAACAATCGTCTCTTTTTCTACGTGATAGGAGAAGTGACGATGCATAATAAATATACATTATTGGACTGACACTCGAGTCTCACTCCCCATGACAACCCATTCCAACCCTTACCGCTCGGGGTCCATCCCAACCATGTAACTCCCGACAGTGCCACGGTAGTGTTGCAGTTAGGGTTGGCTACCGGGCACCCAAATAAAACAGGGGACGTTATAGTATCCAAACAGAGTTGTAAGTTTCTACCCAACATAAATAAACACAGCTGACAAAACTCAAGTGGTGAAATGAGTTGTGTTCCTATATTCCATTTGAAATTCTGTGAAAGCCATATGAACGTATTTTCCAGTAAAATAGGCCTTCCTGTTGACCCGGTAAACTGTCCAATACCATTTTTCACTTGAACATTGGTTTGTGTAGGCTTATAGTAATAATAATCATAATAATCATAATAATAATAATAATAATAATAATAATAATAATAATAATAATAATAATAATAATAATAATAATGGAATTAATTTATCTGGCCAAATATTAGCATTAGCCTTATCTTTCGCGTAGCCAGCGTTGAATACAAATGTTACATTTTATTGAAAAACAAACAAATTTTACTAGCGAAAAATTCAAAAAAGTGGAAAACCATACGCACGCTTATTTATATACGCACTTTAAAATATGGATCAACTGATCTATATTTTATTACATGTATGTAAAAAAACTGTATTTTTTTTGAACGAACAAGTTGATTGGCATTATCTAATACCATACCATCAACATATTTTTCATTTTGTCTTAATATTTAAAGCAAAAATTATATGCCACAGAATAAACCACAGTATTCATGTCATAAAAAAATCATTAATAAACTTTTTTTTTTAATTCTACCTACAAATATGGGAATTTTTAAAAATATTAGTTTAAAATGGCTTATTGATATTTTTTTTATTTTTAGACCGCTGAGCCACCTCTGCTATTTTACATGCTCTAGATCAAATTAACCCTCAATAATATCTGAATATTTTTTCAAGTGTATTCGGGATAAGAAAGGTAGCTTAAAGATGGAATTTACCTGTATTTGAGTGAAAAAATAATTAAAGGCTATAAAATAATTTCAGTATAATCTGCTAGTATAATCCAGATCTCATCATAGTCAAACAACATGAGTCTGATCCCATTTACGATTCACCATATTTGGTTATGTTAAAATAAAAAATTAATAATTCCCAAAACACTATTTGGAGCATTTAGGAATAAGATCACAACACTTTCACGAGTTCACGAACAGTTGTTTTAGATTTTCAGATTTTGTATTAACATATTATTTCCTGTACAAATTGGGGAGTTACAAGAAGCAAGCATTCTGTTTCTATCCCTGGATTAGGGAACTAGACAGTTTAATTTACTACTGGTACCGACAATGGCGACTGAAACTGTAGCATGTCACCTAAATCAAAATGATATCTACAAACTGTAATCTGCACAAAATGCTAAACTAAAGTAAAGGAATCCGAAGAATACAGTTAAAACTGATATATTCAACCATAATATCATTTGGATACTACTTACATTACGTGGATGTTCCCGGATACGATCACCATGTTTTCACCAACTGTTATGCTAGTATGGCGGAAGCAAAGGCGTGGCAGTTTCAACGCACATCTAACCTCTTGACCTCAACATTGAATAAAGATCCGAGGGTCGTTGGTAGTAGTGATGGGCACAATCGAGTAAAAATAATCGAGTAGCTCGATTGTATTGTGTAATCGGGAGTACTCGATTATTCCGGGATTACTCGAGTAACTTTACTCGGACCGTGTTATTTCTTTTATTTACTCTTTTCCTACCAGCTAAGTGAGAATCGACCTTATTGGCTGGACTGTTTACCATGATATTTCCTTTTAAAAGGAATATTCCCTTAGAGCTCCTTTTTCATCAACAGTTTAAGCTGCTACGCAAAAATGACCCTTTATGGTTTATATGTTGCACATGCATTCTCAATACAAATTACTCGCAGATGTAATGTACACAATCGAACAGCATGCTAACTAAGCGTATCACATTTCCGATTCTTTTCAAAAATACTCGATGAGAGTTACTCGATTCTTTTTACTTGGCACCTCGGCAGTCTTGTTTTCACAATCGCAATGACGAAACTAGATATTGTCTTTCTTAATTATTTTAATTTCTCATTAGTAAAATATGATTATTTATAAATTGAAACTAATTAGAGTAAGATACAAAACAAAAAAAAAACAATAAAAATTGTTTTCACTTTTAAAAAGGTACAATTATTATCAATTTCTTTAACATGAATATATAAAGAAAAGTTTATTTTATTAAAAAGAGCACAAAACAATTTTTTTTTTCTGAGACACTTCTTAAAACGCATACTTTCATATTGACCCCATGCAAAATGAAAATTGAAAATAAAGGGGTGGAGGTCACTGTCAGTGTCGACTGCCTACTATAGTAGAGATTATGGACTAGTATCGAATTCCATTGCAAGACTCCCGACTCCCGAGTAATGTTGTCCAACCGATTACCACGAGACAATTCGAGTAGATGATTTGCTAAAAATTACTCGAGTAATTTTATTTGATTACTCGATTTTTTTAAAAGAGAATCGAGTAATTACTCGATTTTTTAGAATAACTTGATTGTGCCAATCACTAATTGGTTGTCTTGCTCCACTGGTCCCACTCTCCACCCTCTTTCCATCCTTTTCCCTTGTTTACTTGCCCATTTTGCTAGTCAAGAAAAGAGTATATAACGGATGAGTCCTAGGTTCATAGATTGTAGTTCATCATTGGATATCTTCGAAGAAGAAAACTTTTCTCCAGCACCTGTAGAAGATACTGCTGACCATGATGCTTGGGTCGTGGTTGTCACCGCCTCGAAGCCGAGGGAATCCTGTCTATTAATCCAAGTATTCATATATTTTCCAAGTCTTTCAGACTTGGTGAGTTAGTTCATATGACTATGTTGTTTTGTATGTGTTGTTTTATTAAGAGTGACTAAGTTTAGTTTTTGAGTCCAGCTGACTTAATTTTCTGTAAGTCAGATAGTTTGACTATATATTTTCCTCTGTCCATATGATAGCAAAAATACAGGAGCTTTGAGCTCTATATGTAATAGGACCCATGCTTTAAGTGTCCCCTTCTCCACAAGATCATTATTCAGTATTAAGTCCATAAGACTTCACAATATCACATGCCTCCGTGGACGTCACGCTCAGGTGTTCAAATTTTGAATGGCTACAAACAGGTTGTCTAACGCCTTTATTTGAGGACCTAGTTAGGTCAGTATCTAACAGCACTCTAGTTGGCATCTCTTATTCTGTGTTATTATTATGGGTGCGCAAAGTGCGGAACACAGCAAGCTATGTATGGTGGCCCGCACAGATAGTATTTTCTTTAGCCCCCTGGTTGGCGCTTTTATGTTTATGTATTTAAAGTTTGTGTATACTAAACTTGATGTTTACTCCAGGCAGTGGGTAAAGACATAAATGTACTATTGAATGCTCTGGCAGTTCCCACTGGGAAAGGACCGGCCATAGTATACTATTGAGTGTTAACACCTGGTTGTTTTTTTAGCCATTTGCTGATGTAATGGACAGTCCGTCCTCTTACCATATATCATTTATCTCTGAAAAGGTTCTTAATTACAAGTCAAGCCAGCTAGCTAGGCCGAGCTTAGGTTAGTAACTCTAAAATTATAGGATCTGTTGTCACATCTTTATTTGTATTTAATTCACCATGTTTTCTCTTTGAACCCTTCAGGTGGAAGTCAAGCACTAGCCCGGCTGTTTTGGAGTCCAATACTCTATATATATACTTAACTTCCTTTTGACTGTTGCCGTGTCATCTTGGGCACGTATTCTCCTGAGCCACGGGAAGTTCCTACAACTTTGGATTTGTTAAACCCTAACTTATTTGCCAGCTTAAAACGTAATATTGTTCATCTAAGAGTTACTAGTTTTCCTTTGCCTTTTTAACGGACTTCAACCACTGTTATTATTCGTTGGTCCAAATTTTTATTTTCTTTTACCAATTGTAACCCGATATCAACTTTTATGTTATTGTATAATATATCTATTTTTGTTACCTATTCAATTCTTTCACACTTATAAAATATGATACCTATCTTAAACCTATATATATATTCCTTGTATCACTATACCGTTACCTCCTCTATATATTAGAGGGAAGGGGAGGAGCGGTAGACAACTTTTTTGTTCAAGGGAAAACATGGGATTTTTAATGGTTCAGCCGACAAGCCGAAGGTAGGTCCAGGAGTTTTCTCCCTGAAAGTGACTGAAAATGAAATGTCCCTAGAAGAACTTACTAGTAGATTGTTCTTTGCCTAGTTTTTTAATTAGTTGTATTCATAAGCTGTACTCTAAAAGTTGAAGGGGAGATTTGGGGGCCGAGGACCCTCAACCATCATTGTCCAAGAACGTCAAGGAATTATTTCAAGGAAAATATTTGAAAATGTGTGCCTATAGATAGAAAAGAGGTTCTGCTTCTCAGATAATCTAGAAAGACTTTTCAGAAAATCTGGAAGCACTGGGAATCAAGCCCGGGTCCTCTGGGTCCGTAGCCAGAACCTCTGACCACTAAACCACAAAGGCGGTCCTCAAATTGTAATGATATCTACATGGTTAGAAATTTAAGTGAATATATATGTCTCTCCTAAGAGTGGTATGGGCACATTACTGAATGCTTAGGAGACAGATCTTATTCAATTATCCTCGTGTAGTTAAATGCACACAGCTAGCAATACTCAAAGCAAACAATCATAATAAGAGTAAAATGGGGTGTTAGGGCCTACATGGATCAAGCGGCCATCAGATCTTGGTGAAAGGGAACCAGGTGGATTGTCCAACTCACGTTTTAATTTAAACTATTTCTTAAAGCCTAACTTATCTCACACAATGCTGCTTGGAAACAAACGAGTATCCCAACTTGAGAATTTATGCTCCAGAAGCTATTTATTTGCGTAAACTCTGACTAACATAGGGGAGATCATCTCGGACTATTAATAACTACTAAGATATTTACCAATATATTTTGCTGTAAGTAGTGATGCACACAAGGGGGCGAGGTGCAAACAGGGTATTTACCCTCCGTCTCCCCAAACTCACAAACAATTTTAATATAAATTTAAATGATATGAGGTATAACTAAAATATTTAGCATTGAAGATGTGTCGAATGTATAGGCTACATTTAAAGACCAGGCTTCTGACTTAAGCCCAATATTCAAAATGTTTACCGTTACACACAAAAAATTGACAATAGAAAAAAAAATAGCTTCGATAACATTTGCATTATTTAAATCTCTTAATTATTATAAAACTACTCCAAATAATTTCTAAAAGAATTTAATATTAATAAATATTCTCGGCCTTCAGGGGTTAGGGGGCTGTGAAACCCCAAACCCGCACTATGCATCAAAATTTCATTCTAGCTACAACCTTGATTGAATACCTCCCTCCAATAATAAATGGCTGGGTGTGCCACTGATTAAGTAAATTATATGAAAATATATTTTACTTTACCTTTACCTTCTAAATCATATTGAAATGCTTAAATTACACTCCTGACTTCTAGGATTCTTTTATGTATAATTATTAGTATATAAAACCACAATGATGAATAAGTCGTTAATGTAAAACAAAAACTAAAAGAACACTATTAAAAATTCCACGCATCCTTCCTACTAAAGAAAAACAATAATTACCATCAACTACGTTTAAAATAGCCCCATCCCCCCCACCCTTTCCTTGCTCTACCAGTGCTGAAATGCCTAAATTTGAAAGAGTGGTTAAATGTGTTAGCCAAATACATGAAAATACATGTGATTAGAATACCTAAACATAATTCAATATATTAATTAGTGTATAATCTAAAGCTTGTTACGTATACTAACTATTATGTTACAATTAATTTTATATATATTTTATGTAATTTTGCTTAAACTATACTAAATTAGCTTAATTAATACACATTGTGATCTTGAATATTTTTTCAATAATTGGCACAATGCTTATCCTGCTACACATGAACAGCATGACCTGGGGTTAAAAACCCGAACTCATTGATCTATTGCTTGTGGGCGAGCAGAAAGGGGATGTAATGCAACCCCCTAGACATTGGGCAAGGTCATTAGAGCCTCCCTGGCTTGCCTTGCGATTCTCAAGCAGCAAGCCTTGGATTTCATAATGTGTTAAGTAGAGCGTTTTGGAAGAAAAATAAGAACAAAGATTAGTTTTAAAATTAATAATTAGTTACATTTATATTTATTAACAATTTAAACATTAGTATTTACACAGTTAACACAGACAACATTGAATTAAAAGGAAATTATTCCATATCATTATGGGTATGCGGCGCAGGACTAGCATTAATGGAGAATATGCCACTGCTGATTTTCATAAGAAGTTCGTTATTTGAAAACTGTACACTCATATTGTAACATTGGGGTAGATAACAAATACTAGAATTAATTTTACATTTGTATTCAATTTAATAAATAATGTAAAGTTAACCTAAAAAGTAATAAAAGAGTAAGTATTATTGGAAGGTTTTTATAGCCTTTTTTAATAACTTTATTGTTTACTAAATTTTGCACACAGTCTTGGTCGCATTAATGTTAGTTTTAAAAATATATTCATTCAAACAATAATGTTTTTAATCTCAGACTTTTAATTTCCTGTATATAGAATAAATCACGCAAAGTATTATGTAGAAAGTACAGTGATGAAAAATTTGAAGTTGATAAAAGATTTATTTTCAAAATAAAAAAATGCAATGTAGTGTAGTTAATCCTGTTTTAAAGTTAGAGGCACAAAATATTTTGGATTAATTGAAGGAAATAAATTAACAACATTCAAGGCAAAGCTTATTGGCAAACGACGCTAGGGGTCTTATCGTCAGGAGTGAGCAGATTTTTTGTTGATTTTTTTTACTCTGACTAGTTTAACTTTGTTTCTAAAATGTAAACCGAGTCCTAATTCCTAATGTTGGAATTTTCCCAATTTATTTTATGTTTTTTTTTATTAATTAACTAATCTGGTAATAGCTATTAGTAACCAACTTGGACTAATTTTTAAATTTGTTTCCACTAATTTTATTGTATCTCTCCAGTTAGTCCACCCCGGTTATTTTTAGTTCCCTTGGTATCCTCCCCCCCTGGCACTCCCAGTACTCATTGTTTCCAGTGAGCACCTGGCACCCTCCAGTTGTGGCGAGTGCTCTCCTATCTATCACCTGAGGAGGGGCCCGGCTACTTACTAGGGAAACTACTGGTGGATAATCCCTACTCCTACTAACAACCTACTCTAAGAAGGTTACATTGCTTTATTAATCCCTAAAATAACCTAAATAACTTATACTTTAACTTATCTATTATATTTCTACTTAACCTACTACAACTCCAGTGTTGAGATCTCATTGCTAAACATCTTATTTATGACACTCCTAAGACTATTGTAGTTCATGTTGTTCACGTATACCACTGATGCAGCCATCACTGCCACTGATGATGTGGGAGACGCGTCAGCTTTCTCTCTCTCTTCTCCCTTGTTACCAAAAGTATGGATCCTGTTTGCCTCGGGGGGGAGGGGGGGAGCTACATCATCTATCTTCATCTGTAATTTGTGACTACTAACGTTGTCTTATGGTAGGACCGTTCTTTATCTTCAATCACCGTGGAAACTGGAAACTCCAGCAACGGTCCCTCCCCTTGACGTGCGCTGGCTATTCCCAACTTGCTCCTACTGACTTTCACTTTTGTACTTTCAATTTTAATATGCGTTTGTTTAACGTGAGTTCACTGCTACCACCTTGTTAGCATATGTTTCTTTAACATCATTATCTTTGGAAGACTCAGCCTTGGAGAACCCATCTCCACCCGAGCCATACCCGACAACCAAAGCTCCTCTCAGACGCCCATCTCTCTTTTCAATTACCCTCTTCTCTGCCATTTCACGAATGTACACCTTTTTCTATATACTTGACACCTTGTTCGCTATCATATTTAATGACTGATATTCCCTTTCATCCCTTTGCATTGACCATACCGTATTCCCAGCTCAGCATATTTGAGATTCCCTCCTTTGTTCTTTTTTTCCTGGAAACTTCAGTTCCACCTGGTCTGGTGTTGCTACCTCCCCACATTCGCACTCAAGGTTTTCCACCAACCCCTGCTCATATATGGATGCTTTGTATGGGACTTTACCAGTTAGAAAATGAACGAGCCCCTGAGAATGATTTAGGTGTATCAATTCAAGTCTCTCAGCTATGAATGGGGAAGTGAGAAGGTTCGCCTTGCAGTTCTATTTGTTTCCCATCTTGCTTGCCACTCCTCCTCA
This sequence comes from Timema genevievae, assembly GCA_902155825.1. Classification (NCBI taxonomy): domain Eukaryota; kingdom Metazoa; phylum Arthropoda; class Insecta; order Phasmatodea; family Timematidae; genus Timema; species Timema genevievae. Next base: position 18,944 of record CABFWO010003528.1, read on the forward strand.
AGGGCCCTGTATATTCCCAACGAAGTTCTTACCCCTACTGTCATTAATATTTCCATCATGTCAAATATCCTTCTCTTGAGCCAGTAGCAAGCTGTTCTCTTTCTGACCGGGTATCTAAGGATTTTATTCCCAAAACTGTTGTTTGCGCATCCGTTTCCACAGACCAGTGCACACCAGAAAAACTCATGAGTATATTCCCCTGAGAGCTGAGTAATTTCATCTCTGGTACAACATTCTTCAGCCTAAGAGCCTATGTACTGGCTTCATATCCCACTCTTAACTAAAGTAATCACTGGTGATACGTGTTTATTATCTTGATTGGAAGGTTAAATCTTCTTTAGCCAATGTTGACAATTGTATGTATTATTAATAATAATAATAATAATAATAATACTTATAAACGCGTATTACTAACCGTTCGGGTTGTACACTTAAGAAATAAATAGGCTAGTGGGTTAGGAATTGGGAAGGTTGAATGTAAAGGAGGTGAACCCGAATTTGCGTGAAGAGAGAGTGTAAAACCATTTAGGAACCTCAGCTCACTCTAGCAATATTCTAACCTCCCTCCCCGTCCTCGGTAGTCTAGATAAACACGAAACTATCAGGTTAGCTAACACCGCGACTGAGGCGGGTGATAATATTATGCATCACTGTGGGATTTAGCGCACACCTGCTCAATATGGGCCTGAAAGTTGCGCTATCCATCAGGGCTATACCAAGATACCTAATCGTGGTTACTCGTTTGAGGATATTATTCTCGATCCTGATACCGGGATCATTTCCTAGTTTTCCCTTGAAGATCATATAGTGTGTCTTGCTTAAGGCCATATTCAGCTTTACCTTTCAACACCAGTCATAGGACACATTTAGGACCCTATTAAATGTCGTCTCAATCTCTCTCCGTGACCTGCCGTTAATAATAATCAACTAATCGTCCACGAAAGCCACCACTCCTGCGTCTCTGGGTATAATTCCAACACTAACAGCTCCGGCTCCAATGCCACAATTCAAAATATCGGACCACAGATCGCACCTTATGGACAACACTTGGTGATTACTTTATATATCTTCATACCAAGACACCTCAAGGTCGCATAGTGGGGCCTACAATAATCCCGGAAACTCCTGTATAAGTTCCTCGGACATTTTATGTTCCTTGGTCTCTTAAACAAGGCAGGCCACCAAAGATTATCGAAGGCCAGTGATACTTCAATTAAATGTTCCCACTGTGTAATTCCCATCTGCTTGATCTATCAGTTCCATTACCCTACCTATCACGTATTCTGTCGAATTTCCTTTCCAAAACCCATATTGCTGTGGGTGAATTCCTATCAGTTTTATGTGTCAATTCAGTCTTGCACACAATATCTTTTCCTAGATCTTCCCAATAACATCTAGTAAACATATAGGTATATAGGACTTTGGTAACATCGGGTCTTTATCGTCCCCCTTACTTATTATCACTATCTCATCCAACTTCCAAACATTTGAAATCCTTCCCCGAGCCAGGCATTTGTTCATCAATTCGGCTAAAAAGGGAGCTATCTCGTCCACCCCTGCCTTATCTCCACAGAAATACCGTCTGGCCCTGAAGCTTTGTTGTTCTTAAGACACTTTATTACCTCCTTGAGTTCACTCGTGGTTATGAGGGATACTTCTTCCTTTTCTACCCTACAATCCTTCATCATTCGCCTTCCAATTTCCTGGTGGACTTTGGATTCACCTTCTACTCTGTCATTGGGAACTAACGTTACCATTAATAGACAAGCCGAGTTTAACCAATCGGTTGTCATTGACCCGTCTTCTCTCTGCATGGTAGATATTGTGACCAGGGATTTTATCCTGCCTGTAGCGATCTTCAACGGGATTCCCCATGGGCTAGTCTTCAATTCCTCTTTCATGAAGCACTCCCAGCTAGTTCTCTTTACCTCTACTAACGCCGACTCAAAATTTACCTTCCTTTTCTCTAGATTCCTAACACCATTCTTCTTCCCTACAGATTTCTACACCTTTGATACCTTTTCTTCAACTGACGGGCCCCTCCAGTTAACAGCTGCAACCAGTAATTCCATGGCTTATTTGAAAATAATACCGCTTCTATTCTAAACGGTATTGCACTGCGCATGGCTTCCCAGATACCCCTAGTCAGCTGCTTTACTATATAATTAACATTGATCCCTTCTACTAGCTCACTTAGTAGGATTGAAGATTCTCTAAGTTTGGTTCCAGTTTGCCCTCTTCATATCTATCATATCTCCTGTTGATCCATCTTGTGGCTTCAGTTCCCCCCTCCCTCTAACTTCTAACCTAATTAGATTATAATCACTAGAGGAAACTTGTTCCTCCGCCCACCATTTTTTTAACCATCTCCAATACCTGTCCATTACAAATCGTCACGTCAATAATTCTGTATGCTACGGCACTTACAACATAGGTATTGGTCTCCTACCTGGATTTCTTCGATCTTCCCGAATAATCTTTTGGCTATGCCATAACGGCAAATTTGCTTTGACATCATCCACTATTATGGGTGGTAACCGTTATACGTTCAAGCTAACTCTTCTTATAGGTCCAAATAGGGTTCAATTTGCTCACAGTATTGGAAATACATATTGAACAATATGTACCTGCCACACACCTTATAGCGAGTTCCACACAAGTCACTTTTTCATTACAGAATTGGGATATCTTAGTTACTGTTATACTTTAATTAAAGATTACTATCGAACTCATTGGTACTCCCTCTCCCCCCCATCCCCATTGCCACAATCCTTGCAGTTACTGGCATGTACGTGACCTAACATTTTAGCATAAAATGCTCCTGTAAACACAAAATGTCCAATTCTAGTTTTGGTCATGAATCGCAACTCTTAAAGACTTACCACAATACTCATTGTGTTTAACTGAACTATTTTTATTTTCAACTCCTCTTCTGGAATATTGTAATCTACCGTTCTATGAATGGTACCTGTGGCCAAACAGACTAGTGTTTAATTTACTCACCCGTGGGTCTTTGTCATCCACTCAAACAGCATACCTTCATTCTGTTCTTCACTCCTTTTTTCTGCCACCTTCTCCATTAGTGCCTTTAACTCCACATATTCTGTTGGTAGGTTTGTCGATTTCAGTTGTATCTTATCCTGGAATTTTACTGTTGGGATGGTAATTTTCCGTCCATTTTCATGGCTGGTTCTTATAAATTGACGTAGTGGTAATTGGAGCACGTTTTGTTCTTAAAGCCTTGACAGCCTTAATGTTTTTTCAAAGTTATTATTGATATTCTTCCCGACATACTCCAACTCCAGAAGCTTCTTTTCATTACCAATTTTTGACATTATCTTCTCTTCCACTTATTGTTTATGTGTGTGTGTGTGTATGTGTGTATGTATGTGTGTATGTATGTGTGTATGTATGTGTGTATGTATGTGTGTATGTATTTATGAATGTATGTATGTATGTATGTATGTATGTATGTGTGTGTGTGTGTATGTATGTATGTATGTATGTATGTATGTATGTATGTGTGTGTATACTCTTAGGTATTAACAAGCCAACTACCTTCTCTGAGGGTCGCTTCTGACAGTCAGAGCTGGTAGACAGGCAAACAAGGAAGGGGCAGCTCATTTTTCATCAACAGTTCCCGCTGCCACGCAAAATATAGTTTAAATGTTGTACATGCATTCTCAATACAAATTACTCGAAGATGTAAAGTATACAATCGAACAGCATGCTAACTAAGCGTAACACATTTCCGATTCTTTTCAAAAGTACTCGATGAAAGTTACTCGATTCTTTTTACTCGGCACCTCGGCATTCTTGTTTTCACAATCGCATTGACGCAACTAGATATTGTATTTCTTAATAATTTTAATTTCTCCTTAGTAAAATATGATTATTTATAAATTGAAACTAATTAGAGTAAGATACATAACAAAAAACAAATAAAATAGTGTTCACTTTTAAAAAGGTACAATTATTATCAATTTCTTTAACATTAATGTATAAAGAAAAGTTTATTTTATTAAAAAGAGCACGAAACAATTTTTTTTCTGAGACACTTCTTAAAACGCATACTTTCATATTGACCACATGAAACATGAAAATTGAAAATAAGGGGGTGGAGGTCACTGTCAGTGTCGGCTGCCTACTATAGTAGAGATTATGGACTAGTATCGAATTCCATTGCAAGACTCCCGACTCCCGAGTAATGTTGTCCAACCGATTACCACGAGACAATTCGAGTAGATGATTTGCTAAAAATTACTCGAGTAATTTTATTTGATTACTCGATTTTTTTTAAAGAGAATCGAGTAATTACTCGATTTTTTAGAATAACTTTATTGTGCCCATCACTAATTAGTTGTCTTTCTCCACTAGTCCCACTCCCCAAACTAACACCCTAACTTAATTGCCAGCTTAAAACGTAATATTGTTCATCTAAGAGTTACTAGTTTTCCTTTGCCTTTTTAACGGACTTAAACCACTGTTATTATTCGTTAATCCAACTTTCTATTTTCTTTTACCAATTGTAACCCGATATCAACTTTTATGTTATTGTATAATATACCTATTTTTGTTACCTATTCAATTCTTTCACACTTATAATATATGTACCTATCTTAAACCTATATATATTCCTTGTATCACTATACCGTTACCTCCTCTACATATTAGAGTGAAGGGGAGGAGCGGATAGAAAACTTTTTTGTTCAAGTGAAAACATGGGATTTTTAATGGTTTAGCCCGACAAGCCGAAGAGAGGTCCAGGAGATTTCTCCCTGCAAGTGACTGAAAATGGAATGTCCCTAGAAGAACTTACTCATAGACTGTTCTTTGGCTAGTTTTTTAATAAGTTGTATTCATAAGCTTTTCAAAGTGGTTCGACCCCAGCAAATTTTTGAAATTTAAATGCATCTAGAAGCTATTTTGAGTGATTTTCCCCTATAAATTTAAAACTTTTATTAAAATCCATTAGAAACTAATGAAATACTATCTGATTTTCAGTGGCGTAGTCTGAGAAAATTAATAAGTATGCTGTACTCTAAAAGTTGAAGAGGAGATTTGGGGGCCAAGGACCCTCAACCACCATTGCCCAAGAACATCAAGGAATTATTTCAAGGAAAATAATTGAAATTGTGTGCCTATTGATAGAAAAGAGGTTCTGCTTCTCAGATAATCTAGAAAGACTTTTCAGAAAATCTGGAAGCACTGGGATTCAAGCCCGGGTCCTCTGGGTTCGTACCCCGAACCTCTGACCACTAGACCACAAAGGCGTTCGTCAAATTGTAATTATATCTACATGGTTAGAAATTTAAGTGAATATTAATGTCGGGCCTAAGAGTGGTATAGGCACATTTCTGAATGCATAGGAGAGACAGATCCTATTCAATTATCCTCGTGTAGTTAAATGCACACAGCTGGCAATACTCAAAGCAAACAATCATAATAAGAGTAAAATGGGGTGGTAGGGCCTACATGGATCAAGCGGCCATCAGATCTTGGTGAAAGGGAATCAGGTGAATTGTCCAACTCACGTTGCAATTAAAACTATTTCTTAAAGCCTAACTTATCTCACACAATGCTGCTTGGAAACAAACGAGTCTCCCAACTTGAGAATTTATGCTCCAGAAGCTATTTATTTACGTAAACTCTGACTAACATAGGGGAGATCATCTCGGACTATTAATACTACTAAGATATTTACCAATATATTTTGCTGTAAGCAGTGATGCACCCAAGGGGGCAAGGGGCAAACAGGGTATTTACACTCCCATTCCCCAAACTCACAAACAATTTTAATATAAATTTAAATGATATGAAGTATAACTAAAATATTTAGCATTGAAGATGTGTCGAATGTATAGGCTACATTTAAAGACCAGGCTTCTGAATTAAGCCCAATATTCAAAAGGTTTACCGTTACACACACAAAATTGACAATAGAAAAAAACACACAAATAAAAGCTTCGAAACCATTTGCATTATTTAAATCTCTTAATTACTATAAAACTACTCCAAATAATTTCTAAAAGAATTTAATATTAATAAATATTCTCGGCCTTCAGGGGTTAAGGGGCTGTGAAACCCCAGACCCGCACTATACATCAATATTTCATTCTTGCTACAACCTTGATCGAATACCTCCCCCCCATAATAAATGGCTGGGTGTGCCACTGATTAAGTAAATTATATGAAAATATATTTTACTTTACCTTTTCCTTCTAAATCATATTGAAATGGTGAAATTACACTTCTGACTTCTAATATTCTTTTATGTATAATTATTAGTATATAAAACCACAATGATGAATAAGTCGTTAATGTAAAACAAAAAAACTAAAAGAACACTATTAAAATTCCACGCATCCTTCCTACTAAAGAAAAACAATAATTACCATCAACTACGGATAAAGTAGCCCCATCACCCCCTCGCCCCCCTTTTCCACGCTCTACCAGTGCTGTTATGCCTAAATTTGAAAGAGTGGTTAAATGTGTTTCCCAAATACATGATAATACATGTGATTCGAATAACTAAACATAATTTAATGTATTAATTAGTGTATAATATAAAGCTTGTTACGTATACTAACTATTATTTTACAATTAATTGTATATATATTTTATGTAATTTTACTTAAACTATACTAAATTATATTAATGATTAAATATTGTGATCTTGAATCTTTTTTCAATAATTGGCACAGTGCTTATCCTGCTACACATGAACAGCATTACCTGGGGTGTAAAAACCCGAACTCATTGGTCTATTGCTTGTGGGCAAGCGGAAAGAGGATGTTTTGCAACCTGCTAGACATTGGGCAAGGTCATTAGAGCTTCCCTGGTTTGCCTTGCGACTCTCAAGCAGCAAGCCTTGGGTTTCATACTGTATTAAGTAGAGCGTTTTGGAAGAAGAATAAGAACAAAGATTAGTTTTAAAATTAATAATTAGTTACATTTATATTTATTAACAATTTAAAACATTAGTATTTACACAGTTAACACAGACAACATTGAATTAAAAGAAAATTATTTCATATCATTATGGGTATGCGGCGCAGGACTAGCATACCCGGAGAAAATGCCACTGCTGATTTTCATAAGAAGTTCGTTATTTGAAAACTGTACACTTATATTGTAACAATGGAATGGATAAAAAATACTAGAATTAATTTTACATTTGTATTCTATTTAATTAATAATGTAAAGTTAAACTAAAAAGTAATATAAAAGAAAGTATTATTGGTAGGTTTTGATAGATTTTTTTTAATAACTTTATTGTTTACTAACTTTTGCACACAGCATTGGTCGAATTAATGTTAGTTTTAAAAATATATTCATCCAAACAATAATGATTTTAATCTCAGCGTTTTAATTTCCTGTATAGAGAATAAATCACGCAAAGTATTATGTAGAAAGTACAATGATGAAAAATTTGAAGTTGAAAAAAGATTAATCTTCAGAATAAAAAAATTCAATGTAGTGTAGTTAATCCTGTTTTAAGATTAGAGGCACAAAATATTTTGTATTAATTGAAGGAAATAAAGTAATAACATTCAAGGCAAAGCTTATTGGCAAACGACACTAGGGGTCTTATAGTTAGGAGTGAGCAGATTTTTTGTTGATTTCTTTACTCTGACTAGTTTAACTCTGTTTCTAAAATGTAACCCGAGTCCTAATTCCTACTGTTGGAATTTTCCCAATTTATTTTATGTTTCTTTTTATTAATTAACTAATCTGGTACTAGCTCTTAGTAACCAACTAAAGACTAATTTTTTAATTTGTTTCCACTAATTATATTGTATCTCTCCAGTCAGTTCCCCCCGGGTATTTTTAGTTCCCACGGTATCCTCCACCCATGGCACTCCCAGTACTCATTGTTTCCAGTGAGTACCTGGCACCCTTCAGTTGTGGCGAGTGCTCTCCTATCCACCATCTGGGGAGTCGCCCGACTACTTACTAGGGAAACCACTGGTGGATAATCCCTACTCCTACTAACAACCTACTCTAGAAAGTTACATTGCTTTATTACTCCCTAATATAACCTAAATAACTTATACTATAACCTATCTATTATATTTCTACTTAACCTACTAAAACTCCAGTGTTGAGATCTCATTTCTATACATCTTATTTATGACACTCCTAAGACTATTGTAGTTCATGTTGTTCACGTATACAGCTGATGCAGCCATCACTGCCACTGATGATGTGGGAGACGCGTCAGCTTTCTCTCCATCTTCTCCCTTGTTATCAAAAGTATGGATCCTGTTTGCCTCTGGGAGGGGGGGGCTATATCATCTATCTTCATCTGTAATTTGTGACTACTAACGCTGTCTTATTGTAGGACCGTTCCTTTTCTTCAATCACCGTGGAAACTGGAAACTCCAGCAACGGTCCCTCCCCTTGACTTGCGCTGGCTATTCTCATCTTGCTCCTACTGACTTTCAGTTTTGTACTTTAAATTTTACTATGCATTTGTTTAACGTGAATCCAGTGCTACCACCTTGTTAGCTTATGTTTCTTTAACTTCATCATCTTTGGAAGACTCAGCCTTGGCGAACCCATCTCCACCCAAGCCATCCCCGACAACCAAACCCCCTCTCAGACGCCCATCTCTCTTTTCAATTGCCCTCTTCTCTGCCATTTCACGAATGTACACCTTTTTCTATATACTTGACACCTTGTTCGCTAACATATTTAATGACTGATATTCCCTTTCATCCCTTTGCATTGACCATACCGTATTCCCAGATCAGCATATTTGAGATTCCCTCCTTAGTTATTCTTTTCCTGGAAACTTTAGTACCACCTAGTCTAGTGTTGCTACCTCCCCACATTCGCACTCCAGGTTTTCCACCAACCCCTGCTCATATATGGATGCTTTGTATGGGACTTTACCAGTTAGAAAATGAACGAGCCCCTAAGAATGATATAGGTGTATCAATTCAAGTCTCTCAGCTATGAATGGGTAAGTGAGAAGGTTCGCCTTGCAGTTCTATTTGTTTCCCATCTTGCTTGCCACTCCTCCTTAAGGGCCCTGTATATTCCCAACGAAGTGCTTACCCCTACTGTCATTAATATTTCCATCATGTCAAATATCCTTCTCTTGAGCCAGTAGAAAGCTGCTCTCTTTCTGACCTGTAGATCTAAGGATTTTATTCCCAAAACTGTTGTTTGCGCATCCGTTGCCACAGACCAGTGCACACCAGAAAACCTCATGAGTATATTCCCCTGAGAGCTGAGTAATTTCCTCTCTGGTACAACATTCTTCAGCCTAAGAGCCTATGTACTGGCTTCATATCCCACTCTTAACTAAAGTAATCACTGGTGATACGTGTTTATTATCTTGATTGGAAGGTTAAATCTTCTTTAGCCAATGTTGACAATTGTATGTATTATTAATAATAATAATAATAATAATAATACTTATAAACGCGTATTACTAACCGTTCGGGTTGTACACTTAAGAAATAAATAGGCTAGTGGGTTAGGAATTGGGAAGGTTGAATGTAAAGGAGGTGAACCCGAATTTGCGTGAAGAGAGAGTGTAAAACCATTTAGGAACCTCAGCTCACTCTAGCAATATTCTAACCTCCCTCCCCGTCCTCGGTAGTCTAGATAAACACGAAACTATCAGGTTAGCTAACACCGCGACTGAGGCGGGTGATAATATTATGCATCACTGTGGGATTTAGCGCACACCTGCTCAATATGGGCCTGAAAGTTGCGCTATCCATCAGGGCTATACCAAGATACCTAATCGTGGTTACTCGTTTGAGGATATTATTCTCGATCCTGATACCGGGATCATTTCCTAGTTTTCCCTTGAAGATCATATAGTGTGTCTTGCTTAAGGCCATATTCAGCTTTACCTTTCAACACCAGTCATAGGACACATTTAGGACCCTATTAAATGTCGTCTCAATCTCTCTCCGTGACCTGCCGTTAATAATAATCAACTAATCGTCCACGAAAGCCACCACTCCTGCGTCTCTGGGTATAATTCCAACACTAACAGCTCCGGCTCCAATGCCACAATTCAAAATATCGGACCACAGATCGCACCTTATGGACAACACTTGGTGATTACTTTATATATCTTCATACCAAGACACCTCAAGGTCGCATAGTGGGGCCTACAATAATCCCGGAAACTCCTGTATAAGTTCCTCGGACATTTTATGTTCCTTGGTCTCTTAAACAAGGCAGGCCACCAAAGATTATCGAAGGCCAGTGATACTTCAATTAAATGTTCCCACTGTGTAATTCCCATCTGCTTGATCTATCAGTTCCATTACCCTACCTATCACGTATTCTGTCGAATTTCCTTTCCAAAACCCATATTGCTGTGGGTGAATTCCTATCAGTTTTATGTGTCAATTCAGTCTTGCACACAATATCTTTTCCTAGATCTTCCCAATAACATCTAGTAAACATATAGGTATATAGGACTTTGGTAACATCGGGTCTTTATCGTCCCCCTTACTTATTATCACTATCTCATCCAACTTCCAAACATTTGAAATCCTTCCCCGAGCCAGGCATTTGTTCATCAATTCGGCTAAAAAGGGAGCTATCTCGTCCACCCCTGCCTTATCTCCACAGAAATACCGTCTGGCCCTGAAGCTTTGTTGTTCTTAAGACACTTTATTACCTCCTTGAGTTCACTCGTGGTTATGAGGGATACTTCTTCCTTTTCTACCCTACAATCCTTCATCATTCGCCTTCCAATTTCCTGGTGGACTTTGGATTCACCTTCTACTCTGTCATTGGGAACTAACGTTACCATTAATAGACAAGCCGAGTTTAACCAATCGGTTGTCATTGACCCGTCTTCTCTCTGCATGGTAGATATTGTGACCAGGGATTTTATCCTGCCTGTAGCGATCTTCAACGGGATTCCCCATGGGCTAGTCTTCAATTCCTCTTTCATGAAGCACTCCCAGCTAGTTCTCTTTACCTCTACTAACGCCGACTCAAAATTTACCTTCCTTTTCTCTAGATTCCTAACACCATTCTTCTTCCCTACAGATTTCTACACCTTTGATACCTTTTCTTCAACTGACGGGCCCCTCCAGTTAACAGCTGCAACCAGTAATTCCATGGCTTATTTGAAAATAATACCGCTTCTATTCTAAACGGTATTGCACTGCGCATGGCTTCCCAGATACCCCTAGTCAGCTGCTTTACTATATAATTAACATTGATCCCTTCTACTAGCTCACTTAGTAGGATTGAAGATTCTCTAAGTTTGGTTCCAGTTTGCCCTCTTCATATCTATCATATCTCCTGTTGATCCATCTTGTGGCTTCAGTTCCCCCCTCCCTCTAACTTCTAACCTAATTAGATTATAATCACTAGAGGAAACTTGTTCCTCCGCCCACCATTTTTTTAACCATCTCCAATACCTGTCCATTACAAATCGTCACGTCAATAATTCTGTATGCTACGGCACTTACAACATAGGTATTGGTCTCCTACCTGGATTTCTTCGATCTTCCCGAATAATCTTTTGGCTATGCCATAACGGCAAATTTGCTTTGACATCATCCACTATTATGGGTGGTAACCGTTATACGTTCAAGCTAACTCTTCTTATAGGTCCAAATAGGGTTCAATTTGCTCACAGTATTGGAAATACATATTGAACAATATGTACCTGCCACACACCTTATAGCGAGTTCCACACAAGTCACTTTTTCATTACAGAATTGGGATATCTTAGTTACTGTTATACTTTAATTAAAGATTACTATCGAACTCATTGGTACTCCCTCTCCCCCCCATCCCCATTGCCACAATCCTTGCAGTTACTGGCATGTACGTGACCTAACATTTTAGCATAAAATGCTCCTGTAAACACAAAATGTCCAATTCTAGTTTTGGTCATGAATCGCAACTCTTAAAGACTTACCACAATACTCATTGTGTTTAACTGAACTATTTTTATTTTCAACTCCTCTTCTGGAATATTGTAATCTACCGTTCTATGAATGGTACCTGTGGCCAAACAGACTAGTGTTTAATTTACTCACCCGTGGGTCTTTGTCATCCACTCAAACAGCATACCTTCATTCTGTTCTTCACTCCTTTTTTCTGCCACCTTCTCCATTAGTGCCTTTAACTCCACATATTCTGTTGGTAGGTTTGTCGATTTCAGTTGTATCTTATCCTGGAATTTTACTGTTGGGATGGTAATTTTCCGTCCATTTTCATGGCTGGTTCTTATAAATTGACGTAGTGGTAATTGGAGCACGTTTTGTTCTTAAAGCCTTGACAGCCTTAATGTTTTTTCAAAGTTATTATTGATATTCTTCCCGACATACTCCAACTCCAGAAGCTTCTTTTCATTACCAATTTTTGACATTATCTTCTCTTCCACTTATTGTTTATGTGTGTGTGTGTGTATGTGTGTATGTATGTGTGTATGTATGTGTGTATGTATGTGTGTATGTATGTGTGTATGTATTTATGAATGTATGTATGTATGTATGTATGTATGTATGTGTGTGTGTGTGTATGTATGTATGTATGTATGTATGTATGTATGTATGTGTGTGTATGTATGTATGTATGTATGTATGTATGTATGTATGTATGTATGTATGTATGTATGTATGTATGTATGTATGTATGTATGAACAGACATTGTACATATAAAAATCTAAAGACTAATGAAAATAGGTCTTTTAATAAAAAATAAATTAGAATAGGACATTTTGACTGTGGTTATCTCACTTCGAGTTTCCCGGTACTACAATATAGCTACCATGAGAAATGGTAGAAGGGGAATGAATACATGAGACAACTCTGCTATCTCATTGTCATCCTCATGGTATTGTTCAGTCTCTACTGGCATAATTCCCTGGCTTAATCACGTGATCTAGAGTGGAATTAACGGTGAGAGGCCAACTGAGGCTTCATCAAATATTTTATATTTGCCACTATCTCACTACGGAATATATCACAATACTTCACGGTCACAATACATCTCTCTTTAAAGTATCGAGAGAAAGTAAAAATGTGTAGGCTATTCAAGTCATCACTTTCTTTCCACATAGTTTTTTAGTCTAGTTTTGTAAACTTGCTCGCCACACGTCCAGTGAATAATGTTACAAGAAAACTGGATACTTAGTTAGCTAGCATAGAGTTTAATGGCACTAGGTTAGTTCGTGTTGTTCTGTTGGCTGTGTCAAGAACCAGAGGGGCAAGATAATTCTAATGCACTATTATTGAGAAGAATAAAATAAAAATAATCATAATTCAAAGTTTGCTTTCCGTCTGAAAGATGATAAGAATGAATCACGCATGCGCACTTTAATGATTCTTGTCAAAATGAACTTAAGGTACTTAGTGCAATATTAGCTATAATATGAGGTAGGCCAAGAATATTTCAGAGATTATTCATTACTTGAGTTAGGAAACTAGAGAAACAAAGGTTACTATAATGTAGATCCTTTGTCAAAATGAGTAAATTCATTTAAATTGGTTATTTCCATGAGAAATGTGAAAAACGTTTATTCCCTAATTGGAAACCCATAGGACCTCTTTGGGGTATTACCTCAAAGCTTATCTTCATTTTTTGAATGGTTGTTGATTGTGCTAAAGGGAAACTTTATCTTACCTAACCACGTGAAATGTCACACTTTTTAATCGCAATTTGTAGTATATAAATGATTGCAAACAATCACTATTATTGTTGTGTAAAACATAATCGATTTGACATTTAAATTAACAGCGTGGATGGACTACACTTCATAAAATATCCACTACACTAGATACCATTAATAACGAAATTTACAGTCAAGCAATAATATGTCTTCGGAAAAATCCTCTATATATGTTAATGATGGGAAAAAAGGTAAGCAGTGATGTGTTTTAAATCGTCCAGAGCTCAAAGAAACGCCCAAGTTAATCAGTATCAAGGGCCAAAATGTGCCAGAGAGTATTTTTAAAAGCTTACTATGTTAGCAGTCTTGATGCTGACCAGTGCTCACTGAGGCTTAGGAGCTATCCGGCATCAGCTGGTGGGTTAGTCCGGCTGTCATTTTGTGATGGATGGGTATTATATATGGAAGGGTATGGACTCGATTTCACGGTTTGTCGTGCATTTTGTCGGGGACACTGTCACTCTAACGTGATTTATGTTGGTGACAAAGATTGAAATTTATGTGTACTGTTTTAGAATTTTAAAATATTGATGACTATGAGTTATTATTATTTTGTGTTTATTATTTATTCATGTAATTATTAAGTTTATTTAAATGTATTATATATGTTTAATTTGTGTTCAATATACAGAACATTATTAAATTTGTCCTAAAATCTGACTGGTTAGTAGGACGCGGAGTTAAAAAAATATTAAATTTAAATAACTCACTGACTAATGAGTTGTAGGCTTACCTAATTAAGTGTATGTAAGTATTTTGTCATGTTCACAATAATTACAAACTTAAGAATTATTTTCCGTTTTCAATCCTAATAATATCTCCAAACTAATGAGAATTCACTATTCCCACGGTGAGGTAGAAATGGCCCACCCCGATCATGTATTAGTGTTTAAGTTCCCCAACAATATTTACGAATCTACAACACATAGTATGTCTAGAACTCTTTTTTAACAACGATCGCTACCTACACCAACCAGAAACTTTTTTAAATATGAATTAATTAAAGAAATAAATCCATTATGCTTATGAGAAATATTCTATAAACATACAGTTTAAACTGATACAGCATCACATAGCTAATAACAACCACGTTATGAAATTTGTCCTGAGCAGAAAAAAAAAGAGGATTGTATTTCCTCTTTCAAAAAAAATCGAGAAAAGTATTTCCTCTTTCTAGTCTAGAAACTTATTGAGGAACCTATTTCCTCATTGATGAAAGGTATTTCCTCTTTCCAATCTAGAAACTCATGGATGAAACGTATTTTCTCTTTCCAATCTAGAAACTCAATTATGACACGTATGTTCTCTTTCTGATCTAGAAACTCAATGATGAATCGTATTTACTCTTTTCAATATAGAAACTCATTGATGAAACGTATTTTCTCTTTCTAATCTAGAAACTTATTGAGGAACCTATTTCCTCTTTCCAACTAAGAAACTCATTAATGAAACGTATTTCCTCTTTCCGATCTAGAAACTCATTGATGAATCGTATTTCTTCTTTCCAATCTAGAAACTCATTGAGGAACTGTATTTCCTCTTTCCAATCTATAAACTCATTGAGGAACTGTATTTCCTCTTTCCAATCTAGAAACTCAATGATGAAACGTATTTCCTCTTTCCGATCTAGAAACTCAATGATGAAACGTATTTCCTCTTTCCAATCAAGAAATTCATTGGGATCGTGTTTTCTTCTCCAGAACTCACTTTCTTCTCCTCTTAACCTCACGTGTGGAAGATTATGTCCACCCTCATTTTACTAACCATTCCTATATTTTAGCCCCTAATTTTTTGAAAGGTATCTGAACTGTAAGCTACAACCATTGGGAGCGAAAGGAATGTATTTATAAGTGTGATAACTCATGACATACACTAACCGAAACAAATCGGACACATAAAACAATTTGTAAAAGTTTAGTGACAAATTTATATTATTTGATTTTAATATAATATTGGAGCTTTTTTTATATATATAACCTCAAGTCAAATTTCAGGTTAACGTAGCTTACTGCTTGAATCTTCTTTAGTGAGGAGGTTAGTTAACATGGAGTTAATTTGTTGGATATAAAGGTTGGTATTATGTGTTAACATAAACTTAACTGGTACACATTTTTAATTGGACAATTGAATGCTGAAATACGTGAATACAATCATTACCTTATTAGTTTTTATAAACACATGTGTAAGCTTTTGATATGTTTCAAACACTTTTTACAAACCTATACAATTCTCTCCAAAAACTTTGAAGCTAGCTCGATGCGTAAATGGGGAAAATAGTCTGAAATACAGGGTATCGGCGTGACAATTAGCTACAAGAAGGTCCTACAAATCTAGATGACTTCTTTTAAAATTTAACACCACAAATAAGCTTAAAAGTTTACTTTGCCCTTCTTGAGATAAATTATTAGAGTGCCTATACAATAGAATGGGTGTGAATATATTTTCTCGAACCACTAAGTTCAGATTTCAAATAAAACTTTATTTACTGTAGTACTTAATATAACTAGGTCTGCGCCTTTGTGAAATGCAATGCTCGAAAAAGGAATTATATTTTCAAGTTAAGGTTGATTTTCCACATTACGATGGCATATTTATAGAAATAGATCATTGTTAACTTTTCAATAGATTTTACTGGCCAATAGAAAACACTTATTCCAATGCCCAGACTATTCAATCACCTTCCTGGAATTGATATTATATTCATTTTTTAAATCTTCAATAGCTAGGTTCCCATCGGTTTGTTGAGCTTTCAAAATTGTCTTCAAAAATCCCTAACAAATCGGTGGCAGTAGTTTCCGTCAGTCTGAAACGTTAAAAATAAATATAGCTCATCAAAATTTTAGAAATAACCAGTTCGTGTTTGAAATGTAGGTCTTTTACGCCTGTTAAATCACTCTAGGCGTACCATAGGTCCCCGTCAACTGCCTCTCAATCAAATATCATCAATAAACGTTTGTTATCTCCACTAAATCCAACAATAAACAATTGAATGTTATGAACAGTCAGATGACAAAAAGAGTGGTAGCCATGTTGTTCTCTATTTAACTTTAAGTTAAATCATTAACTTAAAATCCTTCTTCGAGTTAATTATACATTAAGTTAAAGCTAAGGCAATATGATAGCCTAATATTGAAACAGGTAGTAAATCTTTTATCCTGGATTTATAATTTAACCTCAACAAAACCTGACCATGAAACAGTGGCCCTAATGTTCCCTCATCAAACATATTATCTTACTATAGGTAAAACTTCAAACTTAATGTTATGGTTGAGTAATAATAAAATATATTAATTGCCTATAATTTTTTTAGGATTTTTATTGGTGTCATAAAAAAATCATTCATATTTAACGAAGCAATTGAATTTTACTGTTGTTAAATTGGTTAAATTCACTATATTTCAATCTAGTCTACTTAAAGAATGAGCCTTAGATCAAGCGGCCAACGATGTTTAAAGGAATTTTAATATAATCTCGTGCTGATGGAAATGTCAATATGTCCTTACTAAAATTGTCTCATACCCCCACACAATTTATATTTCCAGTGCCACTTCTCTGACCTAATATTGAAACAGGTAGTAAATCTTTTATCCTGGATTTATAATTTAACCTCAACAAAACCTGACCATGAAACAGTGGCCCTAATGTTCCCTCATCAAACATATTATCTTACTATAGGTAAAACTTCAAACTTAATGTTATGGTTGAGTAATAATAAAATATATTAATTGCCTATAATTTTTTTAGGATTTTTATTGGTGTCATAAAAAAATCATTCATATTTAACGAAGCAATTGAATTTTACTGTTGTTAAATTGGTTAAATTCACTATATTTCAATCTAGTCTACTTAAAGAATGAGCCTTAGATCAAGCGGCCAACGATGTTTAAAGGAATTTTAATATAATCTCGTGCTGATGGAAATGTCAATATGTCCTTACTAAAATTGTCTCATACCCCCACACAATTTATATTTCCAGTGCCACTTCTCTGTTATAGAGAGGGCAATAGGGTGTACTTGATAGTAATTATATTGCTCCTATAGGGGGAGTTAACTCCCTTTCATCAGAGTGATCATGATTGTACAATAGTACGGACATCTACTTAAATTAAATAGATTATTGTAGTTTATTAACTTTACTTCGAAACGACCTGATTAGATTTATTGTCGATAATACATATCAATTAATAAGTAACTTTCAAATATCATTTATTTAAATATATCAACACTCTTTAAATAATCTGAAAATTGAAAAATGACACCTGGACATGGGACTCGAACCCGGGACCCGGGTTTGATTCCCGTGTCCAGGTGTCATTTTTCAATTTTCATAATATGATATCTAGGTGGAGTAGTCCTCCCTAAAAGCATAAATAATATCTTTGGCTATTTGATATTCTTTAAATAAAATATAGATTTTATCTCAAACGAAGTGTGAGAGCATTGATAACTAGCAATATATTACAAACAAAGTCGGGTTTTATTTATCTCTTCTTATATTTTAATTAAATACGGTATCATTCTAAAACAATAGAACGTCATGATACAAGGTCAATGCTAGTCCAGTCTCAAACAATTGCTTGTGGAATATTTCAACATTGTCTGTATAACACAGTTTATGTTCGTTTAATATTATATTATAAAAATTGTAGTTAAAAAACTAGTAGTTAATCATGTACTATAATATGATTATCTTTTTGATAAGAATGTGACAATTAATTTTTTAATTTCAAGGAACAATCTAATCTTTAAAAAAAACCTGCCACTGTGTTTTATTTATATTAATAGCTATCACTTTTTTATATAAAAAGATACGTAGGGGCTATATTTAGGTTTAAAACAATTCTTACGAGTTCCACAAGTATGGATACCGCCTTCACTGTCATTTAGTTATCATCTTAGATTGCGGATGTTGAGGTGCGATTAGTTTTTCAACAAAATAATATTGTGATAGTTGTATTGAAATAATATATTGTATGTTTGTCAAAAAGGTTATTTTCTATACTTTTTTATTAGTTTTACTTTCTCTCAACCACTCGAAGAACGAAGTATTGTGATCGGCAAATAAATCTAACTCTAGATTACGATAACTGTCCAAGTTTCTTGACCCCCTGAAATGGGAAAAGTGGTATTTGCGATACCATCTCTCTGTCTGTTTGTATCCTGGCCTGGAGCCGAAACCATTTTACCGATCGAGTCTTAAACTTGGTATCAGGGGTTTTCATAAGGTCGGCCTGAGATTTTTTTTGGAACTATAATTACATCCAACCCTAAAATCAGGGACAGTTTACTGAAGAGCAAAAAAAGGAAAAAATTGATTTTCTCAAAATCCGCTATAATGATTTTTATTAAATTTTGTATATATACATTTTTAAACATTATAAACAAAATGGCAGTTTTTTTTTTCCAGGAAAATGACTTTGACTTTGGCTTTGACATAGGCAGAAATTTGTTCCTACCTCCATAACTATTTGATATACGAAATAGTCTATCTATCTGAATATGTAGTACTATTATAGTTATAAATATTTGATTTGAAATATATTTTTATAAAATCAATAGTTTCTTAGCTATAAGCCAATTTTTTTAATCCAAGTCTTGAAAAATAAATAATTGATTGTAATGTTCTTTGGTGGACAGAAATGTTCCTCTTTTCTTAATAGTTCTGTAACATTGTATGAGATTTAATGTATGCACTTTAGTGTAATGTGAGTCTCTTTTTGTAAATTTTACATGATTTTAGTAAATGTCTTTATTTTCAGATTAAATGAAGAAAAAGTCTGTGCAATGCACTGTATCATTTATTTATATCACAGCGTCTTATTAACCGTTTGGGTTATATGTTTATGTACGATTTATGATTATGCTTTTAGGCTTGAGGAACGTAACATTTATAGTTAATGTACAAGCATTTGCTTGGATAGAGACTGAAAACCTTTAGTAATAATCACCCTCAATGCACCCGACAGAGATTTGAACCTCAATCTCCACGTCAGTGGCACTAAAGTCTACCGTGAAATTGAGGCCTTAGACAATGCGGTCACCAAAGTGGATTATATTTCATAACTATTCGTAATTAATTATATTTAGATGTAATTATTTTGTGAACATTAAAATATTCTACGGTGCTATATGTGAAATAATGCTATATATCACCAAAAAATGTTCCACACTACCCTCAAGTCAATAATCCTGTGTATCATCAATAATGTTCTACATTTGCTAAATTACTGTTTTCATAAGTGACACTAATAAAATAGTAGCACCCTAGCAAGCCAGATTGTTGCTGCCAACTGCTTCATCACACCTCTTGCATAGTTTTATGTATTTTGGAAGGGAAGAGGAAACTGTTATCATAAGCTACAACAGTGTTAATAATATAAGTATGCTAATTGTATCCAAACATGTAGAAATGATAGGACCAATGAACCAGACCAGCAGATATAGAGTATTGTCTAACGTTGAGGAGAAGATACCTTAGGCCTTAGGGTGTCACCGGTTTGAGGTGGTATTCTCACATAGCAGTAGAGGGGGGCTCCTTTCACTACAATTTGACCTTTGACATCTGACTACAGTCTGGAGAAAGTGTATATTGTGATGATTACGTCATGTTGCAATGCTGTATGTGATGTCGCAACCGGGCTAGTTTGGCATGTGTGACGTCATAGACGTCTGGGTCATTGGGTTGTTTTGTAAGATGTAATTGTGCTGGTTTATTCTTATCCAAACTTGTTGGTTCCTCTCCCATTAGTTTTTTATGTCTGCACATTGCTTTTTATGTGTGCCCATTTGTTTTTATGTGTGCCATTGGATCGTATGTCTGGGTAGGATTGGGACTGAAGCGGGAGTATTTTATTTATTGGTGTGATTATTTTTTATTTATTAGTGGAGGGAACGTGCAGTCCATGTCGTTGGACACTCCTTCCGCAACGTTCGATAAAATGTTGGCATCGCTACTGAGGGCAGGAGCTTGCAGGAGGATCCTCTCTGGAAGGCCGTTTGGCGTAGAGTATGAGAAATGGCTCCCAGTATCAAGACTCTGAATCTATTTTTGTGTCGCAACCCTACTCTCCCCCTTCCCCAACTATGTGGTAATTGGTCTTTCCCACTGGCGTCATCGCAACACTTGCGCAAGTTTTGTGGCTCGACAAGACAAGTAGAGACAGGAATAGCTCACAACCTTGAATGATGTCGCAACCTCTTCCCACAAAGCATTGACACAGCTCTGATTATGCACAAACAGGGGCCTCGAAAGCCTCACGCTGATTTATAATCCTCAGTTGGGTCCACTATCCCCCCACAAAATTCTACTAAAATTGGTTGTTTGGTATCGTCCGTCGACATGCATGGATGTAGGTATCTACCATACCAACATGGACCACTGTTGGTGGAGGAGTAAGGTAGAAAAGTTCCAGCGTTTACGTAGAGTGAGGGAGAGTATAAAACCACCCCAGTACACTCGAGCGAGATTTGAACCCACAACCTCCCCGCCATAGCTATATGAGTTATACGCACTCTTTCTGGCTAAATGTCTATATATATTAATAATGATAGTGCGGTAGGTATGATTAAGAAAATGTTCCACCATTTTTTACCTGGAGACAGAACTAACAAGAGTTTACCCAGCAGGGGTTTGATTCCAACAGTTTACACAGCAGAGATTCTATTCCAACCTCCCCCGCTATAGCTAAATGAGATACACGCACACTTTTCGGAATAAGCGTCTATATATATTAATGAATAAAATGTGATAGGAATGATTAAGAAAATGTTAGCGTATTTTTTTGCTGGAGGGAGAAATACCAACAGTTTACCTAGAAGGGATTCGATTTCAACCTCCCCTGCCAGAATTAGATGAGCCTGACATTTATATGTCGTGCCGACAGCGATTCAAACCTCGATATTGTTCACAGGTGTTGAGTGTACTCCGCATTTTCGAGGGCTAAAAATTAAGGCGATATCAAAAATCAGTTAAATCAGGTTGACAAGATGTTTCGATTGAGATAATTAGATCAGGTAGAATATGTAGAAGCATTTGGTTCAGGAAAAACCTACCCTTAACTGGAATATTCCTGAGATTACATCACCACTTGGTGTATGCGAGAACACAATTGACGAGTAACGTTACATCTACGCTGTTTTACATGAATCGACCGCTCACCGTCGTCAAATTGGCAATTTGACCAGTCGAGACAAGAATAATCACGGTAAAACCGCGGTGCCAGTTTGTAGGCTCAACGTGTCGAGACAGGAATGGGTGATGTCGCAATCCCCCCCAGCAATGGGTTTTACTAGATGACTCATACCGTGCACCAGTTTGGTGTCTCAACAATACAAGTCGATACAAGAATAAATCACGTTCTTGAAACCGGGAGGTCATTGACCTTGTTCATCTCGTACCACCTGACATCGATAATAGGAGGGAGAGGGTGAATATATAGGGGGCTCAATTGGTCGTCTATTTATCAGCTTTAGTAGAGCGGATCAAGATGGTCAAGATACAGCAGCTGGGAAGTATTGTTAACGTCATTCAAATCGTAAAATTGTGTGATCTAATCGTCGATCAAAAGTACTCGGTGGATAAATAAAAAGAGGTCTATATAAACTTCGTGAGACGCCTAATAACCTATCTAGATGGCGAGTTTTGTGTATTTTTACCTTGTCGTTTTGGTACTCTAACAGATGAGTACGTGTGTAAGGTTAATAATGAAAAACTGCTATTTATCTGCACCGGAGTAAAACCCGGTTCCCCTACTATTGTGAACTATTGAACGAGTTTAAGAGACGGGCAAAAGAGTCAAACGGTTAACAACAACAACATCATCGGGAAGATGGGCAGTTAATATAAGTGCACATGTTAAAGACGTGTAATACCGTATTGCACCGGTATAGAGACAGTGGACAAGTTAAGGACCCTACAAACCATTCAGCACGTTTAGCGATCAGGAACGCTCACCATGCTTAGAACCAGATGTATTAATTTAATGTGTGTGGGTCATACTAATGCGGGGCGTGCCTATAGGACAGCATAAAATATTCACAGTGAGATTGTGAGCGATAGACATGTAATTTACACGATATTGGTGTGCCACAGGAGCGAGGCTACATCGAGTTCTGTGAATCTACCTGTCACACGATAAGAGCAA
The DNA here is from genome assembly GCA_902155825.1 of Timema genevievae. Classification (NCBI taxonomy): domain Eukaryota; kingdom Metazoa; phylum Arthropoda; class Insecta; order Phasmatodea; family Timematidae; genus Timema; species Timema genevievae. Next base: position 41,757 of record CABFWO010003528.1, read on the forward strand.
CTGAATTACTAATCCACGAGAGAATCGAGGAATCTTACCTGTGTGATATAACATGTTCTGTGTACAATTTCCGCAAAGGAGACGTTGTGGCCGTGTTTCCCAGGCCTCCACCACCCAACACAACCCTTCATGACGCCATAGCCACCACCTACACCCCCAGAGTCACCAGCATACCCGCCGCTATATTTCACTATCTATCAGCACCAGGTCGATAACAATAGCGTGTTTGTGCCAGCAGGATGGTGTATTCCTGGCACTATTTATCAGCACCATGTCGATAACAATAGCGTGTTTGTGCCAGCAGGATGGTTTATTCCTGGCACTATCTATCAGCACCATGTCGATAACAATAGTGTGTTTGTGCCAACAGGATGGTGAATTCCTGGCACTAGCTATCAGCACCATGTCGATAACAATAGCGTGTTTGTGCCAACAGGACGGTGTNATTCCTGGCACTAGCTATCAGCACCATGTCGATAACAATAGCGTGTTTGTGCCAACAGGACGGTGTATTCCTGGCACTATCTATCAGCACCATGTCGATAACAATATTGTGTTTGTGCCAACAGGACTGTGTATTCCTGGCACTATCTATCAGCACCATGTCGATAACAATAGAATGTTTGTGCCAACAGGACGGTGTATTCCTGGCACTATCTATCAGCACCATGTCGATAACAATAGTGTGTTTTTGCCAACAGGACGGTGTATTCCTGCCCGTTATGTATTCCTGATAGTATCTGTGTTGGGAGCACTAACTACCAGCATCATGCGTTCCAGTATGTCTGTAGCCATAGTTGCCATGGTAAAGGCAACAAATACCACCACCTCTACCAACAGCAGTCTCCATACAGACACGGACACGTGTCCTGGTCAGGAAGTGGCCACCAGTGCTTCCGGATCAAAGGTAAAACCAAATTATTAGTAATAAATAACTTAAAAACGTGATTCAAGCGAGCATTCTGTTTCTGAGATGCTTCCATCATATGATATAACAGCGATATTATCAAGAGAGATGTCTTACAAACATTAAACTTAATATCTCTTAAAATAATGAAAAATCGTTATATATAACCTATTGATATATTTGTTTATTCACGTAGCCTATTATATTAAAACCACCTTCTACTTCAAGTTATTAAAGAGTTTTAGAGTTAAAAAATCATTAATCTGAATAATAAATTATGCATGCACTGTATTTAATCAATATAATTGCCAAGATTCGAGCTTAAACATCATTCAATGATCATAGCTACACATCGTACTTTTAAAACAATCATATTCCATCAATTTATGCCTCAAACATTCAATCCTCAGTCATTGATCAGAAGCTTAGAAGACATTTAATCATTGGTCCAAACAGTGGCATTTGGTGGGCTCAGGAGATGGGCAAGCAGCCTTTAATTTATTTTTTATTTTTTGCATTAAATTCTTGGTAGCATAATTTAAGCCAAAATAAACTATAAATCGTGAACTAATTTTAAAATGACCATTTTGGGAGTAGAGCAAAAAAAAATTAATTTTATAAAGATAAATTAACGTTCTATGAATTAGGACTTACTATAAAAAATACTGAAAATAAGTTGTGGAGTTAATGAGTACTTTCTTAACTACACGAATTGTACCTTTAAATCAGAGACAATAACTTAATCATTCAGCTTTGTATGGCAATGCGCAAGTTATGAACTTTGATAGTTCATAGACAAAACATAATATGTGTGGTAGATTCATGAGTTCAAGTATAATTATTCAGTCAAATATTTAAATGAGATTCTTTTTATCTTTCCCTATCTAGTATGATGCTGGGGTTGAATTACTATTTTGTCTCCTGGCTTTGCGGTATCACAGAAGATCTGTGGCGCCTTTTATATTCGAAGGGCCACAAACACCCATATTTTTTTAATCAAGCTATCTATGTCATTAAGAAGAACTAAAAATTCTCGGGACAGAAATACATATATACTCGTATATACATAAACCAACACAATAAGACTTTTATTAATATTGATCCCTAAGCCTCAGGACTTTTTTTTAAATATAATTTGAACCTGGTCTTCAAATTAAGAGTAGTTTATTGATGAGACATTTTACAAATTCCCAATTTTTTTAAAATGGCTATAATGATTTTGTTAAAAATATATAAATGGGGAATGTTTGAGGTGACAAATAAAAATGTATGGTTGTTTTTCTTAGAAAAAAAATAATCAAGTGTAGTTTAATGATGACAGTCTTTTTTCAATTTGAAATGTTTTTAAATATCTTAAACTATTTGGTTCAAAATGACTGACTAGTTGGTCTATTACAAAAAAAAAAGTTATATATTTGATTTCCTTAAAAAAAAATGTGCACATTAGTACTTTACTGATGACTGATTTTAGAATAATCTTTTAATTTTTTGAAAATAACTATAAACAATTAAACATATTGTTATAAATTGGTGACTGGGGATTTTTTGCATTATAATATTAGAGTATGCTTATTTTTCACAAAAAAAATAATAATATAGGTGTAGATTATTTTGACACATTCAAGAAAATTTTGAAATTTGGTATAATGGACTTTAATATTTAGTTCAAAATGTGTACATATATAGAAATTGCTTTTAATGATAAATAATAATATATTTTTTATTTTAACAAACACAAATAACACAAACACATTTAATTTGAGGATAGTTTAAATATTGAAAAATCTATTTTTTTAAAGGTGTGAGGTTTTTTAAAAAAAAATTCATGAAACGTATTTATTGTGATTTAAAACATAGTTTATTGGTGTTTCTGAGGGCAAACTATTTAGGGATAATTTACTGAAAACGTATTTTTGAAGCTTTGGTCCAAAGGTACACGAGAAAGCTAATGCGATTATATCGTTTCATTTATTTTAAAATATACTCCTAACTAAATGATTTCGAATTACTAAAAAGTGGGTTTGATACCTTATCAAAACAGCTTTTGTTCCTTAGCGTTCATATATGACAGCTAAAGAATCTCCCAAATAAAAAATAGCTAGAATATCATATCACGAAAAATTATTTGGAATAATTAACGATTGAATAAGACCAAATATAGATTACTATGATAGAATAATAATTAATTGAATATTTAGTAATAAAATTAAATCACCTGAAACAATGTAAAATATCTTTCCCACTGAAGTGTACTTCTGACTAGTTAATATTTGTTCAGGACGGTGAATTCGAATGGAACGAGCTGATTCAGAGCTACATTCTGACTGGGAACATGTACGGATCTCTAGTAACAATGCTGATTGGAGCACGATTGGCTGAGATGTTCGGTAACAAACGAATGTGTGGAATAGCGATGTTCATGGCAGCAATTCTCAACATACTGTCCCCTATATGTGTCCGATGGAATGTAGCAGCATTCATTGCAGCTAGAGTGGTCCAAGGACTTTTCACTGTAAGTAACGCATCTAACGCCTACACACGAGTATGACCAAAGAGCAGTAGCCAATATTAGTTATAATATAAGTTTATTAGTAAATAAATTTACATCTACTATATCGGGGTTACTTTGCAAGTGATATTCTGCGCACATTATTTTTTGCTAATAATATCAAACGTTGACCTAGAGACAACTAAATAAAACAACTATTTAACTTTCTTCATTAAAGTACTCTGAAGTTTATGGCCGTCAGAACATAAGCTGCTTTCAACCCTTAATGGAGATACCTCCATCCGATCCCTACAATGACACACAACCTCCTACAAATACATGTTAAAATCATCATTCAATTGACGTCCGGGCCATTCCCAACTTGGTACCACAAATAAAATATTTTGGTACACCACACACCTGCTATCGCCCATGACCACATCCACAACTTTAGAATACTCACCTTGTTCATCATTATTATATTTGGGAAGGACTACAAACCATGAAGTTATTCACTATAAAACTCTCTCCATTCGCCTGTTAATTCTTCCCTTTAAGGGCCAAATATCTTTCTTAATACTTGGTTCTCAAAAACAGTAATAACACTAATTAATTTAAATTAGTTTTTATTTCAAAACAGTAATAATAGGTTTAAGATCCTTTTTCCATTAAAATATAATATTAATAATCTACTCCAAACTAAAGTTACTCTTGATGTTGTGAACTTGCAGGGCCCATTCATGCCGGCAAACATGGCTTTGTTCGCCTCCTGGCTGCCACCTCAAGAAAGGGCTCGCTTGTCTGGAATTATCTTCTCTGGTAAGCTACGTGGACCGATATTGAACATGGTTCATTAAAAAAAATACTTCGTTAAGTGTAGGTAATTATAATAAGTTTATGTCAACATTCTAATCAAACTTTTAATCAGTCAAGACGAGTAGGAACTAATTTAGTAAAGACGAAACTAATTTAAGTATATTCACAAGAACAATAATTAATTTTGTATTTGAAATCAAAATTGAATTGAACGTTTTGTACTGCTACACGACAATGATAGGTATATTTGGTTTTCACACAGCTTCTAATATAGGAAGTCTTATATCCATGGGTATCTCTGGCAAGATGGCTTCCACATTCGGTTGGGAATCACTCTTCTACGTGTATGGTGTGTTGACGGCGCTGTGGTGTGTTCTGTGGATGTTCTTTGCACATGAATCCCCAGAAACTCACCCTTGGATCTCTGATGAAGAGAAGGAATATATAGTTTCCAACACTAAAAAAGTTGCCATTGTGAGTCAACATTTAAAAAAAACATTATTATTTTGTCCTTTATCCATATGTCATTCTTAATATCGAATTAGATTATTTTAACATTTCACAATCTTTTGGCTTTAAATGTTAAAGAATGTTTAGAACAGTTTTATTATGATATAGTCTGATAAAATAATTATGTTAACACATTGGACATAAGTACAGATAATAATGTCACAGCAATTTTTTTTTACAACAGTTTGTGGAGGTCCTGGGACGTTAGCTCCTGGAAGTTAGGGTGTTCTGAAAATATTAATATATAATTCTATTTTATAATTATTACCTATTCCAAAAGTTACATTTTAATGTTAATAGCAAAATAATGAATTTTCATCAAACTTGAATGGTATCTTTTGCCTTCTACCAACTATTTTATACTAAGAACATGATTCAAAATGTGTAAATTTACCTTCATTACATCGCTCTTGTAATATTCGAATTCAATCTCGCAGGCCCATCATTTGACTATAGAATCATTCTCTTAACTGGTTTATAGAGGTTTTAACAAGATACCGAGATATTTAGTCAAGCGTACTCGCATTCTTCTATTTGCCCCTTTTTGCAGTATCTTGATCGGAAGAAGATTGCTATTTCTACGTTGTTTATGTTAATATAATTATAAGATAACCAAAATTTGTTTGCTTATTTTGTGTCAATGACTACATGAAAAATTCTAATTAAACCATTTCCAAAGTGATCTGGAACTGTAGGACTTAGATTGAAAACTTAGTGTAACAAGCTTTAATATCTAATAAAATGTCAAGTCGATTGTTCAATTATAGTCAGTCAAAAGGAAATTGCTTTGATTCCTACTGTGGATTCCTACTCTCATTATACAATTGATTGACAACTACAATAATAAATACCTAAACCATTTACGATAATATCTTAAGGTCAAATAAAATCCAAATGACCAGAAAGTCGATACTTTTTGGATAATAAACACAAAAGATTTTGATATCTCTACCTACCTGTAAATAGGTTTCATTCTCTTATTTTCTTGTTAAAAAAGTATGAAAGTATGTATTAAGAAACAGTGTTAGTAGAAACAACTCTTAGTGTTAACAATAACCAACTCAATTTCAACAAAACAAACACTCTTTAACTAAAACTACATAGGTACAGATTATTTACAGTAAGAATTTGCGTGGTAGCTTTACCTCTTGGCCACAACGAGTAACAACCCTTGTATCCTCATTAGGACTAACAATAGTTTTTGTAATCTAATTTACAATACATTTTTTGTCCTGAGAGGACACTTCCAGAGGATACACACGTTAGATTGATCTCAAAAGTTTACGAGTCGATGTCCTCCGGCGGATCAGACGAACTGCACTATCTCGCCCAGATAATAACTCTTCCACCCTGGCTATGGGCCAGTCAAGTCTCTTTGTACTGTCGCTCCCAACAAGACCACTTCACCAACTGTAATGTTCCTGAAGTTTTTTAATCTGGTCCTTTGCATGAGCTGTCCAAGATACTCCGGAATCGTTGACGCAGGTCATCTCTTAATTTTTGCTGGTAACGCCTCCTACGGTTCAAATAACATGTGTTTACATTAACTTAATCTGTAACACCAATTTACCTAATCTCCTATAAGAACATTGCTAGAGTAAGCGGTATTAGGTCTGAAGAATCATTCGACACATAGGTGTGGGGACGAGAATTGATAACAGCCTCACAATCACAAAGAATTGTAGTCATCTCTTCAAATGAAAGTATATACTTTCCCAATATTTTTCGTAGTAGTTTCTTTATCATATGTACCAACTGCTCCCACCATCCACCCCACCATGAAGCTGTATGTGGGTTAAATTTCCATTGTATACGTTGTGCAGTGCTAAATTCGGTTATCTTATGCCATTCAAGCCTTTCAAATGAATTCGTAGCACCCACAAAATTTGTTCCATTACCACTATATAGCACCGATGGTCTACCACGCCTTGCTATGAAGCGACGGAGAGCCAGAACGAAATCAGAGGTTGATAATAAAGACAACAGTTGCAAATGTACGGCTTGAACCACCACACATGTAAACAAGCATATCCAGGCTTTCTGTCCACCTTTAATGTATACCGGTCAAACTAGATCAACACCAGTAATCTCTTAAACCACAGAATCCCTTACTAGATCAGATGGCAGGGATGTCGGTATATTCATCAGGTTTATTGCCTCTTGCCTTTTGCAAACAATATACTTAGAGATGAGAGATCTGACTGCCCTTAATCCACCAAGTATCTAGAATTGTACCCTCATAATGCTCAGCGATCCCTGCACACCAACATGACATAGGCTATCATGTTTCTCGTTTATCAATAACTTCAAAACAGGGTGCTGTGCGAGAAGAATCATAGGGTATATCAAATTCTCACAGTCTTCACGATGTGTAATTTTACTCTTCAGACCCAAAATGCATTGCTTGTCCGTAAATGGATGCAATGATACAATTTGTTGGTATTTCTCATCCTTAAAAAGGATTCATGTTGAATATATTTCACAATCTCATACTCAGCATCTTCAATTTCCTGGACAAACAGTTCACCATTAATACGATGATTAGGCCTACGACAATTATTGACAAAATTCTGAACCCATCCTACTAAACGTAGTACATTTTGATAACTAGAGTAATATTGAAAGTACCATCCAGGATTCTCGTATTCTCTATTTTTCACACAGATCATGAATGTGGAGGTAATTTTCTTCTTTTTTTCTGCATTGACTTCATCTTGTTGACATAGAAATTCATTATTAGGGCACTCAGTGAATGGTTTTAGCAGCCAACTAGGCCCCTCCCACAATCTTGTCTCCAACAATTGCTTGGCTGTACAACCTCTAGATCACAGGTCAGCCGGATTCATGCACCCCGGTACTTGTCACCACACTCCATGTTTAGTTTGTCTTCGTATTTCCACACCCCTATTTCATACAAATGTGGACCATTGATCGTCACATTAGATCCAAGGTAAAACAATGGATGAATCGCTCCAAAAATACATAGGCAGATCATTGATAGATAGGTCTTCTGCCACAAATGCACTTAGTCTTGCCCCTATTGAAGCTGCTAACAGTTGAAGACGGGGAATGGTCATTTTCCTAACTTGTGCCACCCTTGACTTTGCTTGAACTAATGCACAAACACACTGAGGCTATATCTACTCTAAGAAATACTGCTGCTGCCTATGCCAAATGGCTTGCATCACAAAACATATGTAGATTCCAGCTGTCTCTGTGACTCAGTCCTCCATTTATCCAGCTTTGAATCTTTATTTTCGTTATTCATGGTAGTTCATCCACCCAACTTAAAAACTTGGTTTTAATATTCGGACTTACTTCATTATTACAACCTATCTTGCATTCCAATGTGTCTTGCACAATAACTTAGGGCATAATGACACAGGGCATGAAAACCCAATGAGGTCAAAACAATGATGAGCCATGGAGAAAATATTTCTTTTTGTTACATCTTCCATGCTAATGTTTGTCAGACCCTCTGAAATAATCCCCAATGTATCACTTACATGGTTCCACTTTAGGCCTAGCACATAAGACTGTTCCACAGCGTCACATGTTGGAATATATTTTGTTATAGTGTGTTCTCATCCTCTAAGATCGATTTTCGTTCTAACATCAACTCACTAGCTTCTTGAATGAACTTATATAGGTCTTGTTCATTCTCAACACTTGTGACACAATTGTCGACATAAAATCTCTTTTTAATTTCAAAACTATGGGCTTGGAATACGAAGTAGAATCATCACCTTTGAATAAATAGTCTTGTAGATTATGCTAAATCACAGCACCTAGCAGAAAAGGACAACAAGATACACCAAAAACTACTCTTGTGTTACGAAAGACTACTACTTGTCCATCTTCATTCTTATCCAGCCATAAAAATCTTAAGAGGACTCGAGCTTCTTTAAACAAGCTTATTTGCAGGAAAGCCTTCTTAATATCGGATATGACACCAATTTTGTTCAATCTGAAACGTGTTAAAGCTGATGGAATATAATCGATTAAATTAACTTCCTTAGCTAAGCAATCATTCAATGATGAATTACGTGTTTCTTTTGCCAAAGCATCAAAAACAAGTATTACTTTGGTAGNGTCTTACTTTGGTAGTACTGTTCTCTTTGACAACATGCCGATGAGGTAGGTAGTGTCCATAGTTTCCTATCTCAGAATCACTGACAGCTTCAATAATACCTTCTTCCCACAACTCGTCCAGTACTTGTTGATAAGCCTCGTAATAACCATCCATCTTCAGTTCACTTACTGTCGTGTCGAGTCTCCTACGGGTCATATTGTAATTTGAAGGCAGAGGTGGATGGCCCTCTATCCAAGGCATGTGGACTTCATATCGGCTATCCGAGTTCACTGTTACTGTCTCAAGGAAGTTCTCCTTAGCTTCTCGCTCGATTTATTGTCTTGACTTCTTCTCTCCTGGATCCAAGATTCCTAGCACATCCAGATTCCATAAATCAGCAATATTGGCATTAGCAGCGAACATTGTCGTCACCATCATGGATTTACTCTCACGTGCTTCTCCTCTGGGGACCTTACCCATAAGTGTCCAGCCCAGTAATGTTTCAACTACAACTAGAGCAGATTGTAGGATGTGACGCCGACCGGTTAGCAACTTTCCAGCCACATCAGCATCTATAAGAACCTCTATAGGAGCAAGACCCTCAACAATGTCTGTTATCTTGATGTGGTTGTCCCGTAGTTCTTGTGTCCAGGAACCTTCACTGACATTTGATAGGTTCCCACATATTGTTTGCTGATCAAATTCTTGGAAATTACAAGAATACTTGACATCCAGGCTACCTAACTGTATCTGATAACACTCATGTTCAAACACAGAAGTTTGAACATCACCAAACAAGGCATGGATAATTTTTTCCCTCTTTAATACAGAATATCCCATCTCCAGAACTGCACTCTTATAAATGTAGGCTTTCTGAGACCCTGTGTCAATAACAGCACGAACATGGCCCTCAGTTTCAGCACCCCTGAGTGAAACAACAAGAGTTTGTAGAAATACTTCATTAGTAGTATGTTTGGATATAGCATTCTCAACTACTGGGGTTGTCAATGCTTGACTGGTTTCAGATATGGGTTCATGGGATATATTAAAACCTTCTTTGTTAGAAGCAAGATTATGAAACATCAGAACAAGGTGCGTTTTCCCACAGATTACACACCTTAAACTAGCGTTGCACTTCTTAAAAATGTACCCCATCCTCAAACTTAAAAAGCAGCATCCATTACTATTCAATATTTTCGCTTTTCATAAAAATAATTTTCTGTGCCTTGAAACAATCCTCACTTGCGTGGCATTTGTTACAAAGCACACAATTTCCTATGCCTTCAATAGTATCTTTAGTATTTATTAGTCCAGCGGCAGAAGGAACACTCTCTTCAACTTGGTACTGGCTTCTCTTATTTCTTGTTGATCTATGGTCCACTCCTACTCCAGAACCAGCTACAGTTAGGGAAATCCTTTCTTCTCCTTCCACTTCATTCTTCATGAAAACCATGATATCACTCTACCTACCTCTGATTGTTCCTTCTCCGTCAGGAAGTGTTGTACCAGTAGATCTAGAAGTGTTGGAGTTCCTCTTGCATGCATGACTCTACCAAGGGATACAACATAGCACACTTGTCGGTTGTAACACCAAGAGTATCCAAGGCTCTCAGATAGGACTCAATTTTGTCGTATAATGTCGAATTATCTCTTATGGTTGCAATGCACTGTGTAGTATTAGCTTTAGCAACTCTCTAACATAAACTTCTATGAGAAAATCGTCACGACCAAATCGTGACTTCAAGCTATCAATCACTAGGGAGTAATTATCTCCAGTTGGAGGGAAACTTTCAACAAGATCCCGAGCTCGTGTACCAGGATTTGTTGCCTGTAATAAGTATTGGAATTTATCTTCTAGAACAATATCACAATCTTCATGAATCTTCTTGAACTGACTCCAGAATTGCAAACAATCCCTCACATCACCTCCAAACTTCTTTAGTTCAATCACTGGAAGCTTAAATTTTCTCTTACATACAGTGTTTATGCTAGCTCTTACATTCGTGGCATTATGATCACTTGCGTTCATAAACTTCAAAGATTTATTCTTACAGACATTAAATTTCATCACATATTCATCAGCAGCTTCACTTTTTTTATTTAAATCCAACAATGTTGAATCTGCTTCTAACATAAAGTTGAATATGTCTTTGTCTATATCATTTAATTTACTAAATTTCTACTCCAGCAGGTCGTAACAAGCTTGTATATTTACCTTGTCTATAATCTGTAACACAATTCCTCATTAAGTTTCGTTAATGCTCTAGTAAATTCCCTACGCAAAGCAGCACGGGCCTTTTTTTTTATTAATTTCCTTGACTAGGCCTACACTCGAGTATAGCTCACATTTTACTCTTTTAAATCATAACCGTCCTGTAACGGTCCCCATAAAATGTAATTTAAACTTAGCTACCCACCAAGAATATTAACCACACAGTTATTCTTCAAAAGATGTGAAATAAAACATAAACGTTTACCGAGTCTTAACTGCGATTGCATTGTTGACTTTAATAATACTTCATAGATAATTAAAAACCAAAGACTTAAACAACAATGAGCAAAACATAAACATCACTAAAACAAAACTAGAATTCACAGCTCTCTTGATCAACTACAATTACTACATTCAATAGTTCCACGTCCCTCAAACTTATTTCAATTCATAACAGGAATCCATATTGATTTTATAAGCGTCACTTTTGGATCAATTATGAAGATTTCAAATGAATTTGTCCTGTCTTAACTTGTTTTCTAAGGACTTGAAATATATTCCATTAATAAACGTTTATAATTAATTATTGTATATTCACCTGAAATAAATCTAAATTTATTTAGATAACCAATTTGTATTTTTATATTCTTACACAAACCATTACTATCTGGTGTCATGGAGACGATCTGTAAAGTACGTGTATGAACCATTGTTTAGTTTGTAAGAGTGTATATCTCATTGTTTTGTTCACTGAATTTTATTGTTGTATTATGTCTTAATTTACTATCGTTAATTCCGACTATATAACAGCCGATGTTCAATCAGTTAATAATCACTGGCACAATACACTAGATGACTAGAACATACTGAGAATTTATTTAATTCATTAATCCCTTGTAGTATGTGTACCTGTGACACCTCCAACTTCTATAGGTCCTATCACACCTGGTGGTCCCGAGGTCAGTGATCGTGTCTACCAAAGTTCACTGAGCATGGTAATTCATTTGGATGGCGCCCCACACACTTATCAATTTAATCTTGGTACGCCCAGGTATCGGGTTCACTCCAAGCTAAGATTAAATAGGTTAGGGTGTAGGATAAGGTGTTTACAGTATTCATATAGTCTACTATTAATATTTGAAACAATAATCATAAGATTGTGATTTTTTTAAATATATAACTATATTACCCTTTTTCTCAAATTAGCACAGTTAAAACTACTTATAAGTATGTAAATATTTACAAATATATGTAATAAGGCCCTTTCAATTATTGAGTTTTTTATTATATATTTAAAAAATCTGTTGTTTTTTTTAACTAAGAACCATTATATGATTTTTAAATGACCAAGATGTTAAACATATTAAGAGGTTGATAGAGGGCAGAAGATATTATTTTAAAAATACATAAAAAAAATAAGAACAATATTTGAAATAATATTAATATTTAGCACCACGTCTTACTACCCGTTCGGGTTATACGCTTAAGTACTAATTACGCTAATGGATTAGGAATTGGGAAGGTTGAATTAAGAGGAAGTGAACCAGCATTTGCGTGAAGGGAGAGTGGAAAACCATTTAAGAAAAACCCCTTTCAGTTCACCCGACCGAGATTCGAACCTCGATCTCCCCGTCCTCGGCGGTCGAGCTAAACACGACTAGCGCGTTAGCCAACCACGCCACCGAGGCGGGTAATATTTGAAATAAAATGCAACTTTGGTTCGATATTGGCGTTTCAAAATATATATTTTTAAATTAATTTCGACCCACCCTACAGTAGCCCTCCTTTAAATCCGTACCTGCTTGCATGAATATTAAAGTTAGCACTCAACATTCAGCAATACACGTATTTTAAACATCTTATAAAGTGGGAAAAATAATGAAGGGTCACTTATTTCAGTAAATTAAAAATATTTTGCAAAATATAATGTTTAAATTACTGTTAATATATTACTAGTGAATTGAATAGTTTATAGCATATTATTTAGAAAATTATAGCAATATTTCATAATACATATTTATATAACGCACATTACTATATCTATATTTTAGTTTTGAAAAATAGACACAGAGGACATTCAAGGACCAATATATCGCTATCCTCTTAATCTTTGAAACTAAAACTATATATATATATATAACTTTTTAACATAGAAGTTAAAATGGTTGTTTCACTTGTATAACTTTTATATTTAATAAATTTTGATTAAAATACACCTTTTATTTCTCCCATTTTAGGCGAAAAATCCAGTTCCATGGTTTAAGATTATCTTCAGTGTGCCGTTTTGCGCCCAAATTTTAATGGACATCGGAACCACATGGATCGTGTTCACCCTTAATACAGAATTGCCTACATACCTCAAAAACATTCTACATTTCGATACGGAAAGTGTACGTATAAAGTTCGTTTTGGAACGTGTATCATATTTAAGTTTTAAAATTCAATTTGATGAACGCTTCTTATCTTTGAAGTCATCAAATAACTTGGAGTAATCAACAGAATACATCTTGAGCTAGCGAATAGTAGCAAGTAGTCAGGAAAGCTGCATCATTATAAAGGTGCCAACACTTTCCCCCTCCACTTTCTTACGGCATTTATATATGCATATAACTGCAGTTACTATTTCCATCTTTACATGTGTATACATGTGTGTTTGAATGTAATTAAATACTAGAATATACCCCCCAAAATAGAGCAATCACCCGGTTGATAGATCACTGTCAAGTAGCGCAAAATAGATCCTATTATAGGCTTGTCACTACCCTCGTCATTAGACGTACGAATTAAATGACAAGCTTATCTAGTTTGGTGTGAAACTAGAAGAGTCCCCGGGATGGTGTCATATTCTGCCGACACAGGTAAGTGTATGGCTAGTATCTGTCCCCAGAAGGATTGGCATGTTTCCATCAACAATATCTTGAAGAATAATCTCCGGGACATCAGGTGGGAAAGGTTCTGGAACTGCGCAGGTCTAGTAGCCCTGAAGGGGAACGGAAGAACTCACTTGGTTTGTTGAGCACAAAGTGATGACTCGTCAGCTGTGCAAACACAAACAAAAATGTACTTGACAAGTGAATGAATACAATTCGTATTAATCCCTTACGGGTACATTTTACTCTCGACCTCCTCTCCTCTGTTTGCTGGAGAAAGAACGTGCACCCATAGAAGGATGGGGTGCACTATTTAATATAAAACCTTGCCGAGGGCTAAACCCCAATTGCGTCATGAACCAGCCTACGCTTAACTTTCATATGAAGGATCTTTTAGAAAATATAATCGTACGTTTTGGTTGTCTCGATCGAAAGTGATAGCATAAAAAATTAATATAGAGAGTATATCTACCATCCATCATTAGACGTATCACGCACGATGCGTGCGCAAATAAATAGCTTGACAGACTACTCACTTATATGGATCTGGATTACAAAAGGTGCAGAGAGTATTAAACAAGATAGCATGTGTGTTTAATAGAAATAACCTGGGAATACCTAGATTAGATTCCCAGTAAGGCGTTGGAAGGTTCCCTCCTCGTAAATATTGATAAACCACTCTAAATTTAACCTTCTATATCATTGCACCGTTAGGATAGTTAGAGAATGACCCAAAAATTCGAAGATTTAGATTAGTTTTAGATACTTTTAAATAAATTTTCACATGATATATAAGATATAACAAATCATCATAGTTAACTGCTTCAATGATCTAAAGGTTTAATACGTCACTCTCGCAATAGACTGCATTATCGCTGATGAGAGATCGGGGGTATAATTCCTTCTCCTAAGATAGGTAGTACTCAGACTGACTTTTTCCCACTCCCCCTCAAAGCTAATTCAGGTATAAGTCAAAACCTTCCCTTATTCGTCTGAATTTGCGGGTCTTGGATAAACATCCACACAATATTTTACTGTCATAGAGCTGTCTCTTTCAACCGTACCTAGAGACTATCTTACACACAATATACCGTACCTAAAGACTATCTTACAGACAATATACCGTACCTAAATATTATCTTACACACAATATACCGTACCTAAAGACTATCTTACAGACAAATATACCTTACCTAAAGCCTATCTTACAGACAATATACCGTACCTAGAGACTATCTTTGGCACAATATACCTTACCTAAAGCCTATCTTACACACAATATACCGTACCTAGAGACTATCTTACAGACAATATACCGTACCTAAAGACTATCTTACCATCCTAGAGCTTACATTGAGATTGTTTCTTGCAATCCCTATGGAGACTCCAACCACGGCCTGGTCTCCACTTAGACAGACAATTTTGATATGAGTGGACAATATCCCCAGGCGTTTTAAAGACATTGATGGTGGAGTTACTATCCACAGCGCATCCAATATAATGCTAATTGTTCATCTGGAGTGTTAATTTGAATGTGGAAAAACAGTTTAACTTTTGAAATTGTGTGCGTAGCAGCTGAAGTAATAGTAATTAATTTGCATTAATACTATCTTAAAACTATCAGTGTCAGTCATTCTAGAAAAGCTAATGCCAATAAAGCTTAGGTGTGTGTGTTTATGTATTGTTCAGGCCAGCTACATTACAGCTCTCCCCTATCTTGCTGGTTGGTTGAGCAACGTGTTAAGTGGAATAACCTCCCAATGGCATCAGAAAAAAGGGATACGTCAGTCACATGACAGCTTATAGGATCTTCAATGGGATAGGTGAGCACATTCAAAAATAATATCTTATCAAATCTGTCTGATATATGAATCAACACGTGCTAAACTCAAATTTCTTTTCACAGGTTCATCAAATAAAATATACTGTCATATATTTAGTTTTTAACACCAAGTCTTACTACCCTTATGCACAAATAGCGCTAATGTTTTAAAGAATTAGGAAGGTTATATTTATATAATGTATACCAGCATTCGCGTGTAGAGAAAGGGGAAACAATTTTGGAAAAAAACACCCTCAGTAAACCAGACCAAGATTCGAACCTTGATCTCTCCGTCATTGGTCATCTAGTCCACTGCGAGAGTAGTCCCTTATACCATGTGTTCACTGAAGTGGGTTACTATATTATAGTTTCATCGACTTCTTGGTGATAAGTGTTAGTTAATTATAACAATAATGGTTTCAATATAATGGCTTTAGTATGTCGGAAGCTTTATACCATCTTGATGATGGTGTGCGATTGATTGCAGCCGTACTAGGACCCACTGTCTGTCTGATCATCATCACACAGGTCGGATGTGACTCAGTCAGTATTATCATTCTGTTCACCATAACGCTGCTCTTCAACGGCTCCTATTTCGGGGGCAGCATGTTGGGTTCTATGGACCTCGGGGTTAACTTTGCTGGTACCATGGCTGGAATCTCCGGGACCATTACAGGAGTCACCGGCATCATCGCACCCACTATCGTTGGGGCCGTCACTAATAATCAAGTTAGTAAAACCAATAGTTGTTTGTAAACATAGTTTTATTTATATTCAAACAAACTCGGTAGTATACAATACTGCGAGTCACTAGTATTGTTCTTGTAGAATTTAAACCCTTGACTCCAGGAAAGCATGAGTGCAGAGAAAGAAGGTGTAAGGTTTCCAGATCTCTTGTTTTGGATTTTACATAAGGATAAAAACATTTAGGAAATAATCATCAACTAAGAAATTTTAAATCAGATTCTTTAAATGCATTTAGTCTTCGGGAATCAAATTTATCTATATAAATCTGTCATATTTTTAGCATAGACTAACATTTTATCTTTCTGCTTATTTAAATGACCCGCTGTCAAGTAGATGAAGTTGGAAACTATCGTGCATTTTCCTAATAGACTCTAAAGTTGATGCTCTAATAAACTACCTACTTATTTACAAGCAAAATGCCTCAATTAAATATGTTTATTTTGGGTGGTATTAATAAAGTATGTGCATAAAGGAAGACTTAAACGGATCCACAGTGATGAAAAAATAAAATAAAATAAATAAGAAATGTTATGATTTTTAACAAAGAAAAGTACATTGCTATCGTCGAAGCTATAACGATTACACAAAAATGTTGTTCTCTTGCCCACGGGTCTCTGACAAACCGTTAATAAAAGGAGTGCAAATGTGAAGAAAAACGAAAAAAAAATTAAACCAGTTCCGAGTGAGATTCAGGAAATAGCTATAGATTATTATGTCCATTCAACCTGTGCGAATGCAGGTTTGTACAATATGATGAGGCTCAAGGGCATTCTGTTTAAACAAAATTATTTTTTGACGAGTTTTGAAGGTCATAATGGCCTTGAACGAACCAGAATGGTGAATGCTCACCCACGTATTTTCTCCTCTACTCCAAATATAAAGGGGGAACTAAATGGTTTGAAGTATTCAATGCCTGCTATTTATTCTCAAACATCACTCAAGCAACGTTTAAACAACTAAAATAATTCAATGTCACAATAGATACTTTTTAATTATCTGACTTGACATAATTGAATAAAACTTGATGTATATAAAAAAATTAACTTTAAATTTGTAAAACTATATTTTGTATTGGGAGAGGTTGTAAAACCATAAATGAAGTAATACAACTACAACTTTCAGAACCACTTATTGATTTAATAGGGTATTAATATAAAATGGAACATATTTATAAATCCTCTAGTTGGAAACGGGTATGAAATTATCCGTAAAAGTCGTTTATGACTTTTTTAAAGGGGCAATTTCTTGGGTTTCTGCCATGTTTCAGAATTTAATTTATTTCGTTGTTGGTATTTTATATTAGTGTACATCGATATTAACTCAAAAAGATAACTGACCAGTGTAATTATAATGAGATCTAGAAAATAAAAAACACTTCTTCTTTCATATATTATCTTCCTGTGGACTAACCTAAGTTTGTAAGTCTTAGCAATTTACCAAGAGGGTAGTGATTGAGTTTAAGCAGAACTAATTTGTTGAAACGAAAATAGCTATGGTTTTATGATAAACAGTTTCTAGTACAAGCCATTGTTGTAAGTTTACCTTCGAAAAGCAGTTGAGAGTTATTTAAGTAGGTAATCTCCTTTACAACGACACGCGTACATCTTATTGAACCTCTAATCTCCTTTACAACGACACGAGTACATCTTATTGAACCTCTAATCTCCTTTACAACGACACGAGTACATCTAATTGAACATCTAATCCCCCTTACAACGACACGAGTACATCTTATTGAACCTCTAATCACCCTTACAACGACACGAGTACATCTTATTGAACCTCTAATCACCCTTACAACGACACGCGTACATCTAATTGAACATCTAATCCCCCTTACAACGACACGAGTACATCTTATTGAACCTCTAATCTCCCTTACAACGACACGAGTACATCTTATTGAACCTCTAATCTCCCTTACAACGACACGAGTACATCATATTGAACCTCTAATCACCCTTACAACGACACGAGTACATCTTATTGAACCTCTAATCACCCTTACAACGACACGAGTACATCTTATTGAACCTCTAATCTCCCTTACAACGACACGAGTACATCTTATTGAACCTCTAATCTCCCTTACAACGACACGAGTACATCATATTGAACCTCTAATCACCCTTACAACGACACGAGTACATCTTATTGAACCTCTAATCTCCCTTACAACGACACGAGTACATCTTATTGAACCTCTAATCTCCCTTACAACGACACGAGTACATCATATTGAACCTCTAATCACCCTTACAACGACACGAGTACATCTTATTGAACCTCTAATCTCCCTTACAACGACACGAGTACATCTTATTGAACCTCTAATCTCCCTTACAACGACACGAGTACATCATATTGAACCTCTAATCACCCTTACAACGACACGAGTACATCTTATTGAACCTCTAATCTCCCTTACAACGACACGAGTACATCTTATTGAACCTCTAATCTCCCTTACAACGACACGAGTACATCATATTGAACCTCTAATCACCCTTACAACGACACGAGTACATCTTATTGAACCTCTAATCTCCTTTACAACGACACGAGTACATCTTATTGAACCTCTAATCTCCCTTACAACGACACGAGTACATCTTATTGAACCTCTAATCACCCTTACAACGGTACTAGTACATCTTAATGAACCTCTAATCACCCTTACAATGACACGAGTACATCTTATTGAACCACTAATCACCCTTACAACGACACGAGTACATATTTTGGACGCTAATGTTTTACCTGAACTTAAGACCAGTCATATTTTTTTACTTTTTACGTACCTGACTCTTCACTCTCGAGATCCACTTAGAAAGGTCCTCATGCTTACAATAATTTATTTTTTCTCAGACATAAATCCAAATGAGCCGTGTCGTCAGACTATATCTATCGGCGAACCTAATGCAAACCCACAAATATATCTTAAAGTAACCACATAAAAAATTATCGTATAGGCTTATATGGACATTTTATTTATAATTTAAAAATTTAGAGAAAATTTAAAGGGTGTAACCTAATAGCTTTTTAAATTTAGTCATAAGCCGAGATCTTTTATAGGTGTTTTATTAATACTATTACTTCCCTTCATATTTTGTTATTTTGCCACGTCTAGTTTTAGCTTAATTAGCCTGCTATGTGATAGTAGTGTAACATTTAAAAGTGTACCTCAATGAATTTCCAAGTGACATTCTAGCAATTTTGAAATTAATAATCACTAAAATGGTTAAATTTATTAAAAGACGAAGTTTTTATAATTGTTTATTTTATTACCTATGACTATAATTCATAGTTTTAAGTATCCTGGCATTAATATTCTTCTATTAGTTTTTTCATAAATAGATAATTAAGGTTTGTGAAATTGTATTTAATTCAGACTTTAACTGACTCAGTCAGATAATTCCTAAAATACCTAGCTATTTTATGAAATAATGGAACTATACACTTTTACGGTAGCACATATACTAGATAATTTGATTGAGAAATAAAATTAGAGGATGTTAATAACAGTTCTATTAAAATACATTGTTTGAATTTATTAAAAAATATCTAAACTCTATTTATTTATTTTTTCCAGCAAACAAGAAGTGCATGGTCTATAGTGTTCTACATCTCATCTGCTATGTCTGCATTGCCGTACCTCTTCTATTTATTCTTCGGCTCCGTGGATGAACAGCCGTGGAACAAGTTTAAAGTAGTGGAGAGGAACACTGATCTGATAAAAGAAAATGAAGAAACCGGGAAGGCTGATTAAACAATCCAAATAATAATATATTGTGATTTTGTTTAGGTTCGCTGAATGCATCTAGTGGATTTATAATATAATGATCTGGATATTTAGATAATTATGTTGACTGGTTATGACAGTTTAAAAACAATGATTAGTTCAATGTGTATAGTAATATAATATATATTAAAGTGATTTTTACATATCTGTACAGTTAATAAGGGAATTTCAGTGAACCAATACACAAAATCATCAAGCACAATACAAATTATTATAAAAACTACACTAATTACCAAATTTTTGTTTTATGTTGTAATATCTTAAAATTTGTCAGTAATTTATTATTTTTACTTGGTATTCTAATAGGCTAGGTCCACATACGTGTTAAAATATTGACCCCTCCCCTTCACCAACTCTGCCATCACCCTCCCGCCCCTCTTTCAGCGGTGTATTCTTGTCCAAACTGGTTTGTTTCAGTCCCCATTGGTTTTTTATGTGTGCTCATTGTTTTTTATATTTGTGTAGGATTGGAGCGAGCGTTGGAAATTATTTTTAATTTATTTATTTGTGTGGGAGTTTATTCGTGTAAGGTCCACGCCATTGGGCGTTCAAGATTTGCTAGACTGTGAATGCATTTTATAATAATTTTGTATTCTTGCATCGATGGTAGCATGGTCTAAGACGTCATTATAATAGACGGCCGATGACAGGGTGATCAATATTTGATTTTCTCACTCCAAACAAATGCGGGTATTCATTATACCTGTTCTAGAATAATCTGGTCAACCAGCAAAACCCCTTCGAAAATTGTGGTGGTGCACTCGGAATAAAGTACGACCGTTCTAACAGATATTAGCTGTGATAAAGATATCGAGGTTCGAATCCAGGTGTGCATGCCATCTAAATGTCAGGCTCATCTAATTTTGGTAAGAGGAGTTTGAAATCGAACCCCTGCTGTGTAAACTGTTGGTTTTCCCCTTACAGGTAAATGCTGAAACATTTTCTTAATCATCCCTTCCGCATTATCATAATTAATATATAGACGTTTAGCCAGAAAAGGATACGTGAAATTTGTTTAATTATGGCAGTGGAGATCAGGGCTCGAGGAGGTGTACTGTCACTAGTCTCCAGCGCCGGAACATTTCTACTTCACTCCTCTGGTGCATGGCTGATACTACAGCCACACATGTCGATGGATGATACCATACAACATTTCTAATAGATATTTGTGGTGGGGTTATAGGCTCTTAACTGAGGATTCCGAGTCCCCTTATTTGCATAATCAGAGCTGTGTCAAGGCTCTCTAGTTGCGGGAAAACTCATTACCAAATAAGGGTTGAGGAGGGGTTGCGACACAGGAAAACTCATTGCCTGGGGTAAGCAGGAGTAAGGGAAGTGAAAGGGGTCTCATGGCCTGGGAACGATTTCTCACACTTTAAGCCTAACGCTTGTCAGGAGAGGTTCGTGTTGAACGATGCCGTGAGTGCCCGACGCCGTGGACTGCACGCCAATAAACTCCCACACAAATAAATATATAAAAAATAAACTCAAATAACCATCCCAATCCTACCCTGACATAAAAAATCGAGCACCATAAAAAACCATTCGGGGACAGAAACAAACAAGTTTAAACAAGATCCAACATGCTTGAAATATGTTTGAACAAGTACCAGCATGCTTGGAACACTGGAAGTGGGTCAGGGTTGGTGGGAGTCAGAGAGAGTGGAGGGGAAAGCCAACAGTCAATAAGAGAACGAGATGGCGTGATCACGTGACCAAATCCAGTCAATCACAGACTGTCTTCAATGGTCAACCCT
The DNA here is from genome assembly GCA_902155825.1 of Timema genevievae. Taxonomy (NCBI): domain Eukaryota; kingdom Metazoa; phylum Arthropoda; class Insecta; order Phasmatodea; family Timematidae; genus Timema; species Timema genevievae. The sequence goes on from CABFWO010003528.1 coordinate 63,760, forward strand.
ACTAATGCCTCCAATCTACATAAAATTTGATAGATGGTGGTTCATCGAGTTGCAGAATAATAATAAGAAATTAATTTATGTACTACATCCACACGATTGGTCCCAAGGTGCGTAGGTGAAAAGTGTGTTCAAGACTACTAAAACTAATATAATTAAATACTTTCCAGGGTTATATAAGATTGAAATTTGGCAGACAACCAATGGGACCACTCCAAATAATTATAAAAGTATGAACTTTTGTAATCAATAAGTGGGACCCTGGGACGTAAGGAAGGGGATATAAACAGACTACAAAAGTTTTATGTGTACTAGCAAATTTAAATTTGACAGTCGTTTAGGAGGACAGCTCCAAATAACCAAATAAGTCTTAAAAATTGAAATTTCTAAATGATTGTTAGAAAAATGCGCTTAAGTATTTACAAAATTAATAGCAACAACTAATTCAGTGTGGTAGAGAATTGAAATGTATAAGTTAAGTAAAGGGACATGTCAAATTACTATAAGTCTGTACACTTTTAGTTTATAAAGGAAATAGTTGTGGGAGTTGGGGGTTTAAGGGGTTATAAAAACTTTTAGTTTGATATAATATTTAAATTTGGCACGTAGGTAGAATTACCTTTCAAAATAACCAAATAAATCTTAATATTTGAAATTTCTAAGTAGGAGTTGAAGAAATGGTAGGGGAAGGCTGTCTTCTCAGCATTTACAAAAACTAAATCATTCAATTATTCTTTGTGTAATAAAGCACTTATATTCGTAGGTATAAGGACCACTCTAAATTAAAAAATATGATAATTTTACATTTTAAATTTAAATTATAGGAATTGGTGAAGGGGGAAGTTACAGCTAGAAATAACTTTAGATATGAGATTAAAAATTAAAATTTGGAAGATAGGTTAAAATAAAACTCCAGATAACCAAATAAATGCTAGAACTTAAATTTTCTCATGGTGGGTTGGAAGAGTGGATTGAATGGTTAGAAACTAACAAAACTACTAGAAACAACTTCTTTTCGGTGTGGTGTAGAATCAAAATTCTGCATACAGGCAAAGATACCATTCCAAATTAATATAAAAGTCCAAGAATTTTAAAGTTTATAAAGGGAGTCCAGGAAATAAAGGGGAATTGATAAAAAAAATAAGTATGGTAGAAAATCTAAATTTTTCATGGTGGCAGATGTACGGCTTCAGATAACCATATAAGTCTTAAACTTGAAATTTGAAGTGGGAGTTTTATAAATGGGAAGGGGGGCTAAAACTTTCAAAACCATTGGATAAACTACTTCTCTGTATGGTACAAAACTGGAACTCTTCAAGTAGAGATAAGGACCACTCAAATTAACTACAATGTCTGAACTTCTAAATTTCAAAGTGAGACTACAGGAAATAGGTTTGTGGGGGTTGATAGGGTGATAGGCTGGTGATATAGTACGTCTCAAAATTTTAAAACTAAAAGGCTAAACTACTTCTCAAATTGTTAGACAATTGACATTAGTCAGACAGGTATAAGGACCAGCTCAAACTGTACCAAGATCTTAAATCTTAAATTTTAAAATGGTTTCGGAAAATAGGGAGGGATGGTACCCTCAAAATATTTCCAAAGCTATATAAATACACATTTTTTAGAGGTAAAATATTGAAATGTCGCCATGTAATTTAATAATAAAACATGTTTAAGTCACTAGACAGAGATACATTATTCACGTAAGTAAATTTAAAAAGTTTATCATCTAATGCTGCTATGCTCATGACAGATATTCAACAACTGTTGATATCACCAATTGAAGAAAATTAAACTATATGTTTCTAATGGAGAGATATTTATTTGTTTTGGCCAAAAAATATTTAGGAAAAAAAAAACTGCAAAAACATTGGCTTTTTCTCACTTTTTCTATACTATTGAACCAATGGAATTTCAAAATTGAACCCAGTAAATAGTAGCGCTTAAAATGTATACAACCAATATAGAACATTCTTTACGATGTGGTTATGTTGAAATTTGGTAGGCACGTAAAATATCACATAAGATAACCATATAAGTCTTAAAATTCTAAATTGGATTTGTGGAAGCTTGGGAGGGTAAGAGATACAGAGGGGGTTTGGAAAGGAGAGTAAATTGCCATCTTTCCAAAGAAAATATACTTTTATATATGAAAGAAAATTTAAATTCGCCAAGTTGATAAAAGGACCCTCCTACATAACCATAAAAGTTAGAAAGTTGGAATTAGAAAATTTATTGCTGGTAAATGGGAGGTGCTCCTAAAATTTCCTAAACTTTAAAAACACGATATGTTCCAAATGCGGGTACCCTTTATAATAATTAAACCTACCTCATGCTCGTCACAATAGCAAAATTAATAAAACATAAGCGTATAGCTCGAACGAATAATAAGGCATGGTGATAAAAAAATATTACAAAATAGGAAAAGCTATTAATGTTGAGCACATAAAAAAATACTTTCTAAAAGGATCTTTTTATAAAAATTGGACTGTAGTTAGACATTAGGAACACTAAATTTGTGAAGGCAGAGGGAAAAAGTTTTAAGTACTAAAAGTAAATCAACACATAAACTAAAGCCTATCTTAAAGTGGATACATTAGTTTGCAAATACAAAGCTATTATCGCATATCTAGGAGCGACATAACAGTTAAAATAAACCATTCAGGTGACATAACTTGGTGACCATGATTCGCTTTGAAAAATCATGATTCTTCATACTTGATATATTTCTGTAACAAAGTATATTATTTAACTTATGCTCTTTTTCCACACATGTTTCTACGATCGTGCTTAGGTAAAGTTTGCATTGTCGATGGAGTGCGATACCCGCCCTGTGATTGCACTCGTTTGTGCACACAGTTTGTAGACTAGGTAATATTTTATTTCTAGGATTTTTATTTATTAATAGCCATAACTTGTTTGTGATTGCCATGGTTAGCTTAGAATTGTTCACGAAATAACTCTCAAAACTATGACAGCTGCATGTTCACCAATAAACCAAGAATGCTATAGCTAAATACGTCAAAGCTTGATCTAGTACAACACGAAATCAAATTGACCATGGTTTTATGAAATATATCTATATCCAGATTTGTTTGATACATATTGTAATCAAATTTCTGTTAAATCTTATTATTGTATTAATTTTTTATGATAATTATCATTATTTTAGTTTCAAACCTATCCAAACTAAATAAACAGAACGTTTTTCTTTACTTTAGTAGATTATTTTATAACAACCACTTGATAACTATAGCTATGATTAAAACAATATTTGGGTAAAGCTAAGAGTATTTTTTCATATACTTTGTATTGTCAACAATTTTAATCGCTTTACTAAAGTCCATTCTATTGTGATGTATATATTTATCTTTAAAGAAAATCATCAATATTAATTTTAAAAAAATATATTTTTCTATTATAATAAAACAAAGATTTTTCAACCTAATATTTTTTCTATGTAGATTCCCCTTTACTAAAATTAAGAGATATTTAATTTTCCATACAGACACGAGAAGGTGTTGGACGAGTGTAATTGGACAAAACATTATGAACATTTTGTTGTGTAATCCTAAAAGCGCGTAAGCTTTATTTTCAGACTTGATTTTACTATAAACTGATTTAAAACTTATTTGTTAACTCTCATTGCACAACAATATAAAATAATAATACTACAACTTAGTACCACGTCTTACTACACCTTCGGTTTCTACGCTTAAGTAATAATTACGCTACTGGGTTAGGATTTGAGAGGGTTGAATATTGAGAAAGTTAACCCAAATTTGCTTGGAGGGGGAGTGGAAAACAATTTAGGATAAACCACCCCCAGTTCAACCAAGTGAGATTGGAACTTCGGTCTCCCCGACCTCAGCAGTCTAGCTCAACATGAAACTAGCGCTTTAGCTATCTATGCCACCGAGGCTGGTATTAGTATAAAATAATATTGAATATAGACGAGAGTCGGGTATTATGAAATAGTTGGGAAATACGGAATACTCAGGTTTTAGTTCTGTTTAGTGCTGCTACTTCTCAGAAATATCATTAACTACTTCAAAAGATTCCCATGAAGCTCTATTGTGAGAGTTGACAGCCTGTTGCTGTTTAACTGCTCGCTACAGAACGAATTTTGTTTTGTGCTTCACAAGAATTTTTGCAGGTAAGCCTTCAAAAATATTATTAACTACTACAATGTGACTTAAGCTTTACGACTAAGCATAATGTACGCCTAAAGAGTTGTAGTTTATTGTTATGAGATTCGTTTTTCAGTGACAGTATTTGTTCATCAGTTATTAGGCTATCTGTCCAAGATGGCGTGTCGGGTTTTATGGAATACTAGGTATTCCATAATACCCAACATAAACAATATTGAAAAAAAGTTGAAATAGTAGACTAGATTATCTTTTAATTTTGTTACTTTATATTCTAAACAAGATTTATGAAAAAAATCAAAATTAACGTCAAGCTAAATTAAAAAAACAAAGTTTAGTCTGTTATAAATTAATTGTAAGCCCACTGAGGTGTAAATATAAAATTATTTTAATGCCATTTAAACAGTTGCCTAAAGACTAAACCTGCAAGCCATTAGTTCTCTTGTATGTTTTGTTTGTTTTAAGTTTACCCCTCCCTTTTGTTAACTATAAGGGTTTAAAATCGTCTGATTTTTTTTTTCAGATATGCCTAAGAAAAAGGAAGATGAGGGAAAGAAGCGAAAACATTGGTGTCCGAACCAGATGATTTTGGCTATAGAAGTTGTTTGGGAGAAGAAGATGGGGTAGGTACCTCTAGGCGTCTAAGGAGTTCCAAGTTCCCAGAGCTTCTCTCTTCCGGCTCGCCAACAGTAATGAGAAAAGTGCTAATGTAGCCGCCTCAACTACTCTAGGCCGTAAGCCAGCGTTTTCGAAAGAAATAGAAGATGAGTTACAGAAGTACTTAGTTGAGATAGAGGCAATGTTCTAAGGAATAACCAAAAGGGATGTATGCAATCTTGCCTTCCAACTTGCGGTTCGCAATAACATTCCCCATCCATTTAAGGATGAAGCCGCAGGCAAAGATTGGTTCTATGCTTTCTGTAAAAGGAATCCAAAACTTTCAGTTCGTAAATCGATGGGTACATCCTTTGCCAGAGCCAGGGGGTTTAATAAAGACGAAGTTGACAAGTTTTTTGATCTGATCGACGTTGTTTTCAAAAAGCACAACTATCCTCCTAACAGGGTATTTAATGTAGACGAAACCGGTTTGTCTGTAGTTCAAAGATAAAATCCCTCGTTTAATAGGTCTGAAAGGTAAGAGACAAATTGAATCACTTACAACAGCTGAAAGAGCTTCCCTTGTTACCATAGTTCTTTATATGAGTGCTGGAGATAACTTCATACCACCATTTGTCATATTTCCACTTAAAAACATGAATGAACAGCTGCATAAAGGTGCCCCGCCAGGAACCATAGCCTCTTGTCACCCAAGTGGTTGGATACAAACAAACATCTTCACCAAATGGTTTAGACATTTCATTGATGTTGCAAAATCCTCAGCTGATTCACCTGTCCTGCTTTTCCTTGATGGACATGCAGCCCACAAGAATAACATTGACATTATCAACTTAGCTAGAGAATATCATGTTACGATCGTATGTCTGCCTCCCCACTCCTCATATCAAATCCAGCACTTGGACAAAACCTTTATTGGTCCATTAAAATCTCATTATAGTGAGGAACTTAGATCCTTTTTACGGCACAGTTCAAGGCCCTTGAGTGTTCTTAATATGATGGAGCTATTTGGCAGGGCATACCTTAAAGTACAACGTGGGGATATTGCAGTTAATGGTTTCAAAGCAACTGGCATTTATGCTGTCAATAGAAATGTTTTTAACAGTGAGGATTTCATTGCTTCAACACTCACTGTTCCAAGGCCTGAAACAAGACCTATTGAACCAACACCTTCCCCCATTCTAAGTCCATCAACCCTTTATGACTCACCTCAACCGTGTTCATCTAAAACTCTTGATGTGACTGTTCCTGTCATGCCAAAGTCGACCAATCTTGTCCTTTTTATACAGATTTCACCCCCAATTCCAAAAAAAAATGAAATCAAGTAGAGGTAGGAAAGCTGGTTCCTCCTCTATAATAACATGCTCTCCATATAAAAAGGATTAGAGACCGGATTGGAAGAAAAACAGACGAAGAAGGAACTCAAAGTTTTGAAAATACAAAAGAGAACAAAAGCTCAAAGACCCCCGGTTAAAAAATTAAACTTCAACCTCTCTTATAATCCCAGGCCTAAGGCGACTAATCCAACTAGAGATAACTCCAGCAACGATGAATCTTTCCATTCTGATGTGTCATCTGTAATGGACTATATGCCACCAGGAAAAGAACCGGACAACAAAGGCATCTTCTGTGATGGAATATTCTCCGAAGATTCCAAAGGGGAGATTTGGATTCTGTGTTTAAGTTGCTCTTTGTGGGCTCATCTTGACTGTACAGGGGCAGAAAAGGCAGATTACGTGTGCGATTTCTGTCTATTTCCATGAAGTAGACTCATTATATTAAAGTTTTTGATTTTCAAATTAGAAATAAATAGTTTTTTTTGTACTTTAGATGGCTTTTTCTTTATATAAACCTCGTATTCCATATCATCCGACTATTTCATATTACCTCATACTGCTTTTGGAAGTTTTTACTAAGAAACAATAAATTACATACAAAAAATGTAAATGTTATTACATAATACCCTACTCTCCTCTAATCATTCCAGTGTTTAAATAAGAAAGTATTACCGTTCCCAAATATATAATTAGACACTCTTTTCATTGTATTTTCAATGCATTTCAATTTATTTATTTTTAGTTAATAAAGTAGCATATTACTTGTATTTTTTGTTTGTATTAATTTGACAACAAAATTTAAAAATAAATGCAATCTTTACAACATAAGTATTTAATTTTAATTACTGATATATTTTGTGTGCCGTGTCTTACTTCCCATTACAGCTATATGCGTATTTACTCCAATGGATTAGGAATGAGGAAGATAAAATATTTGGGAAATGTGTACGTATTTGCTTTGAAGGAGACTTATAAGCATTTTAGAAAAGAACTCTCATAATCTCACTACACCCGATCGGGATTCGAACCCTGATATCCCAATTATTTGCAGTCCATTCTAACGAAAATGTGAATCCTAAAGAATTGTGACCGTAGAAGCTGGTCACAAAATATTTAATAATTCATTTACAAGTGCATTTCCAAGACCTCGTGTCACTTACGTTCAAACTGTAGAAGCACCGACATTGTATATTTGGGTCCAATCCTCTCAATTGTTTGAAAAGTTTTGGTCAATGAAAGGGGGTGAGGCGGAGTAAGGGATTATCGCTACCTGGACTATTGTACTATGAGAGACAACAGCTCTTAGCTCTCAGCTTGTCTTTCTCAAGAGGAACATTTTGAAAGGGAGTTGTTTTAAAGAATTCTCACTTGGAAGCGCTGTTATCACTGGATATTTTAATATCTACCTGACTTTAGGGGCGCAGCAAATCTCCCATAATGTTGTGTATCTGTTATTTCCTAGTCTGTGTCCAGGGTCTAAAATGTTACCCTGTTAGGAACTCCGGACTCCCTTTCAGTTTAACCCCTGTCCCCTTCACTTTCAAATATCTTCTGGAGCCCCTGAGGATTGATGTCAGTAAATTAGGTCTACTCAGCAGAACCTAGGTCACTCAGATCTGTAGGCTAATTGAGATGAATAGTCCACGTATTCATAACATTGATTTAATACTGACCTTCAATAATGAAGATGTTTCAATGTACGATTTAATTACTATAAAACCAGTCACTTGTTTACACAAACATCATACACTTGTTATCACACAACAGAATAATAAACTCTCACCGAGATTTTTGGGGAGGGTGTCAATTACTCTCCCCTTCTTTCCTACCTATTTAAAATTTGAAAATCTTGTACTAGATAGTATTATTTAAAAGGGTTCAAACAAAGTTTCAATTGTGATAGTGTTTTTTAAATTACAAGTTTAAAGTCACAATTAATAAGCAACTAAAAATATGAAGGCGTCCGGTTGCCATGAAGATTAAACAAGAGGAGTGTGTTTGTCATGGAGAGTAAACAAGAGGAGTGTGTTTGTCATGGAGAGTAAACAAGAGGAGTGTGTTTGTCATGGAGAGTAAACAAGAGGAGTGTGTTTGTCATGGAGAGTAAACAAGAGGAGTGTGTTTGTCATGGAGAGTAAACAAGAGGAGTGTGTTTGTCATGGAGAGTAAACAAGAGGAGTGTGTTTGTCATGGAGAGTAAACAAGAGGAGTGTGTTTGTCATGGAGAGTAAACAAGAGGAGTGTGTTTGTCATGGAGAGTAAACAAGAGGAGTGTGTTTGTCATGGAGAGTAAACAAGAGGAGTGTGTTTGTCATGGAGAGTAAACAAGAGGAGTGTGTTTGTCATGGAGAGTAAACAAGAGGAGTGTGTTTGTCATGGAGAGTAAACAAGAGGAGTGTGTTTGTCATGGAGAGTAAACAAGAGGAGTGTGTTTGTCATGGAGAGTAAACAAGAGGAGTGTGTTTGTCATGGAGAGTAAACAAGAGGAGTGTGTTTGTCATGGAGAGTAAACAAGAGGAGTGTGTTTGTCATGGAGAGTAAACAAGAGGAGTGTGTGTTGTCATTGAGAGTAAACAAGAAGAGTTTGGTGTCTACAACAAATTCTTCTTCTCATGTCACAATGATATATAATTGTGTAAATAGGCAAATAAAGGAAAAAGGGTTATTACTTTAGAGTAAAGAAATTAAAAAGAGTAAAATAGCCTAAATGGGTAAATAGGGAAAATGGGGTAAAAAGGTTAAATGGTGTAAAAATGTTAAACGGTATAAAATGCTAAACAGGGTGAAAGGTTAAGTGGTGTGAGAAAGTTAAACGGGTTAATACGCTAAAAAAATGATAAAATGTTTTTGATTGGATTTAATTACAACCCACTAACAACCAATTATTTATGCTGTGTCACTCTTATTTCTCTATTACTAGCCCCAATGGCAAGAGTTTAAATTATTGTGAGTTAATAGAGAACTATAACTTAATCTTAAAAAAAAAAGTCAGCTTTTAAAACATGCTCAGATTATATCTCCATTTTGACATTGTTTAATGTTAGTCAGCCTAATTTCGTGTTTAGTATCACAATTAAAACCGATGAGGGATTAATATTTAAATATATAATTTAATATTTGGTCACTATTCCCTGTGGTTTGTTTTATACACTAAAAATAACAAAGCTACTTTATAAATTCCCCATGCGAAGAAGGAATACACCATCTGGTAGTTTATATATTTATAGTAATTTAAACTCAATTTATTGCATTTATAGCTATTTATTAAAGCATATTTGTACCTGGAAAAAGTTTTCTTTCTTATAGCCATTCCAGGAAAAAAAATTCTAGCATTTAAATTGCAGGCTACTCTTAATTAATTAAAACAAATTAGCTTTAATCAATATTTTTAATAAAACACTAATTTATATTTAATTTATAATTTATTGAATATTGTTCTCTAAAGTATCAAAAAATTTAAATACATAAAGAGTAGAGTGAATTTTCAAAGTACTACTTAACATTATTTGGAACCAAAAATGTAAGGAGTATTGTAAATAAGACGTGATCAATTAGACTATTTTCTTTCATAAACAGTAAGTTTACAATTGAAAATTTCAAACCGACTCACACGCCTGCATATTCCATTAAGAACAAGAGGTCTACAAATAAATATTAATTGTGTACGTTTAAAAATGTTGTAATATATAGCATATAATATGAAGTATATATTTAATTTTCAGTTCATGTTCTTTCTACTAATATAAATAAGGAGAAAATTAGCTTTGCACAGTATTTACTTTATTTTCTGAAGATAAACTTGTCACATAGAAGGCTGATTGGTCACAAATAGACTCGCAAACACACATAACTTTATTAGTAGTTTGCAGAAAATAGCACAAATCAGATTACACTAATTCAGTATATTGTGCTGTCTTTATAAGCTTGTAACAGTTTATTAACAAAGTTCTTCTTATTCAGATCATGGATAGCTCAATTTATTTCTTTTTGATTTTGGGTAAGTACCTATTCTCTCACTTATAAAAAGAGGTTTGTTTGCCTGTCTTTATGTTTGTACCTCAAAAACTGCTGAAACATTCTAGACACAATTTTTACTTTATTATACCTTATACTCCCAGGACAGATACCGTCTATTTTTTTTTTACTTTTAAAATCAATAAAATTGATAGTTCTTACAAATATTCAGTCTTAAGCCACGGGATAACTGTTAGTTTTCTTGTGAATCGTACTTATTACTTTCTTCGCACGGGGAAATAAAGTAGCCTTAGTTATTCTTAGTATATAAAATAAATCACAGTTAAAATATGAATACTTTATTGGTTTCAATTGTATTACAAAACTGGAAATTATTCAAGATAGAAATATAATCTGAACATATTTTAAATACTGACTTTTCTTTTGAGGATAAGGTTATAACTTCTCTATACATAATACTTGTAATTCTTGCCTGTTGGTGCTAATAAAAATTAAAGAATAGTGTCACAACATGAAAGTTTGTCAAGGAGCTAAAACAAATTAAGGTTACAAGTTAATGTCTTACAGTCTTTAAGCATTAGCAAATAATCATTTTAAACGTTTCTGACCCAATATTATCCGTTATTTTGAATCAATATCATTAGATCTTAGTGTTTTGGATTTTTCTAAAGAACTCTATTTTAAGACCTATTGGAATTCCAATTTTAAGATTTCTAGGATATTTAGAAGTGTTCAAATGACTCATGCAGATAGAATGATTTCCAAAATATATCAAATTATGATGTACTTCATCCATCTGCACCATTTATATAATTTATTATTTTTCAATATTAAGATAACCATGAAAATGTTCAGGCACTTTACCTATTTAAGTTTGTCCATATACAAGTATTTAAATACTACCACTTTCTACCATATGGGAAAGGTTTTATTCTAGTAGTTTAGGAATTTTTTTAACTGCTGATGATGGGAATATCAGGGTTCGAATCTTGGTTGAGTTTCCTAGGATGGTTTTACCTTAGTTCAAACAGGAATATAAATTTTGTATTGAGGTCAGAACGTTCGTATAGTCATACAATTCCCAAGTATGGAAAGGAAGATTGATATCTCGTACGTGATTGATAAAATTGAGCATATTGACAGATTAAAATCGTTGGTAGTGTAGTCTAGGACAACTGAGCACTGGCCAGATTGGGCACCAAGACAACTGAGCTCTGGCCAGACTGGACACCAAGACAACTGGGCTCTGGCCAGACTGGGCACCAAGAAAACTGGGCTCTGGCCAGACTGGACACAAAGACAACTGGGCTCTGACCAAACTGAACACCAAGACAAATGGGCTCCAGTGTAAAAACGTAATGATTGTTTTTTTACGTAAATATTCATTTTTGGAATTGTTTTAAATTATCATAATAGAAAAACCTTAATTTGATTGTATTTATACAGTTAGACTTCCTGATATTTTAAAATTAAAAAAGAATTAAACACACAAAAAAAACTTGAAAAATACCTAGCCTAGCCTAGCATAACCTAACCTAACTTTCTTTTTTTACACTTAAAACACACATTTTTCAGTTTTCTTACAATTGAAATACAAATTTTTAAGGCCATGCTAACTTTATCAATACAAATTAAGGTTTTTCTGATATGATTTTTTTAAACTATTCCAAAAATGAATATTTACTTAAAAAAGATTCATTACGTTTTTACCCTGGCGCCCAGTATTACCAGCGTCAGGTTGGCGGCACCCAACTGATGACGCCAAGTTTTCCGGATCCGTCCATATTGATGGGAGGCACTAGCGATGAGATTTTTTCTATTCAATCTTGGAAGGAGTCTTGAGGTTGGTTCGTAGTAGCACGGTACTGTCATTCATCAATCAGACAAGTATTAACTCCTGTTAAGCATTATTCAATATGCGGGAATAGTCTTTCACCCTAGTATAAGGCGTAAAGAGATGCGTTCGCCAAAAAAAACCATCGCGGCATTTACTTGTACTTCACCGAGTTTACATACCGCGCTTTGAAGGTACACTTGTTCGCCTTTCTGAGTCGATAGTTGGTTCTACTATTAAGTTGGTATATTTGCATCTCTAGATTGATCGATCTCTACTCAATTGAACTCGTCAATTTTCTAGAATAAATGAAGGATATCGTAATTGATGACAATTGAAGTACTCCAGACAGCACCCATATTTATCAGCAATTTTTCTCTTATATGTAAAGTTGATGGAGTGGTAAGGTATACAATCATATTACTGGCTGGATATCCTAAGATCATCCCCGGTAGTTAATTATTCGGGAATATACGAAGCTACGAATTATACTGAAAACTGCTCAAAGCATTATTGAATGTGACTGGTTCTCTAATTTTCGATATTTTTCCATACAATATTTCCATAGCGAGTAAACTAAGTGTTGTAAATAGAGTTTATTGGATGGTGTATCGATATAGACCGATATAAATTATATGCAGATAAGATTTGTATCGAGGACAAGGACACCATTTTGTTTATCTAGCACAAGTCCCATTGTTTCAGATCGAGTCTTAACGATATAGCATCATTCCTAGAGTTGATTGTTTCTCCTCATTTGTAAAATAATCACACAGAGACTTTATTACCTGTTTCGTTACCAGAAGGTAAATTATATTACAAGATTATTTCTCTATTTTATAACCTGGAGGGACGTTAATGCTGAGCTTGTGAAGGTTCTCCGTTTACGTAAGCCCCACTAGCATGACTTCACTTCACACGGATCACGTTCACATGCAAAATATTCACAGTATTGGTCGAAATAATCGTTTTCCCTCCGGAAAGAAGGATAAGTTTCGAGACCTAACAGAGATACGAAAATGCCATGTAGAGAAAAGTCGATAATTCGATCAAAAGTTATGTGGTCCTTGATAGTGGTCGGATCACCGGTGGTGGAGGGTTTCACATCGCTACTAATCACTCTTCTCGATGACTCTCCACACTTAGTAGGTTATAAAGAACATAACTCTCCATCAGGTTTGAACTCTGACACATCAATGAGAGCTATGAATAGATTATCACAGACAGGAAACGGTATTGTACTCTTGATACTGTGTATGATTATATATTTGGGTATTCCACCATGATATCTTTTAAGTTCGATCTGAGGGCTTAGATATCCAAAAATATCGAACTAATCCGCTAAACTCCCTACTCATTGAGTACCCTTACCTTTGTCTACTATCGAAATTTATGAGACTATTTTCATTCATCCATACTCAGCTAGATGATAAAGGGTCTCTAATAAAACTCTATATGAAGGAATCTTTAACAATTTAGTGCAGTTTATAAAATCTGATTTGGTAAGAGCACATTTAAATAGTTAGCTTTTAGGCTACGGACGTAGATACATCCCTTTACATAAAGTGATATATTCGAGCATACGATTATGACACTAAGCCTCACTCAATTGTTATTTATCAGCCTTGGTACTACTGAGAGCTTTGGTACTATTGACAGTTTTGTGGATTCCTGCCGTACCTCCATTAACCGCCACTAGTGACACAGTTAGAGGAACTATAAGTATTCACCCTACTTCTTAAAATGTTTAGTGGTAATACGTGATTTATTATTATTATTGTACTGACGATGACGTCCTTTGGTAAGGTTGGATCTCATTGTGATTCTTGATTTATTCGTATTCACTATATCCAAAGCATTTCACTTAACTTTGAATTGGGGACGATAACATTTTTTAAATCATTCTTGTTAAACTCACGATCTGCAATATGATGACCGGGAAAATCTTACAATGGAGTAGGCTATTATTGTGCTCTTTACAGGTTCAGTCTAGCTTGTTCACACCAGGATCACCTCGTTCCAAACGGTTTGCCAACATAATACCTGGTCCGAAATACTGAAAAATTGGTGTATGTCGTTTGAACGATAGTTTATCGATAAGCTTATTAAATATAATACCTCCCTTTCTTCGCTTCATGAGACGTAATAATTCTTGTTTGTATATTCATGAGCGTTATATAGTCTTGTTAATCGGTATGCTACTCGTGAAATAGATCAATTACCCACCCATCACAATGTTCAAGAAGAGGTAAAAGCACTAGCCAAAAGGCACGATATGTTGCTACCCGATATTATCTGCTGTAAACCTTCTAATTGCGGTGAAACAATAATTATATCAGTCTGCTTGATTAACCTAATAGATTTTGATTTAAGAACAAAGTACTTTTATTCTAAATCGTTCTATATCCCAAACTATCAACGAATATCCCAAGTTCTTTCATTAGTTTAAAACATGGGCTACTACCTTTATTCTGACAACGAAGAGTTATTTCTACCATTCAAGTCGATCCCCAAATCTGTATTCTTTTCGACGACGTCACTTGTGAAAACAGTCTAATATAAAGGCTAATTTCAGCATGGGTAGTTACAGAGCTATATGTCAAACATACTCTAGTACTCCTAAACAGATGTTGAGATATAACTCTAAATTTATAATCCTTTTCATGATGGAAGATATCAACTTGAAAAACGTCAATAACGGTCATGTGAACACAAACATGGCCTTCCAAAGGTTTAAGGAAATGTGTTCGATATATTGAAAGAACAAGTACGATTTCCTAGTCTTAAGCAAAGATTACGATAATTTAAATTGTCACAAATGATCCTGTTTTGATACCTTTATATGTTTGTGAATAGACATCACGTCGTTCATTTAGAAATTTGCTCATAGTCTCTACACGTATATATTGGATACCTTAGGAAGACATGGAAGTTTAAATCTAAGCTTTCAATGACATTAAAAAGTGCAATCGAAGGGAATAATAATTAATAAGCAAGAAGTCTAACCTAAGAGATCGAAAGTAAAAATCATTCTTAGAGTCGTTATCATTACATGCCTCAAACTAATTCTGCTAAAACGTACGGCATTCGTTATGATAGTGACACACCCATGTTTGATAAAAGTAAGGGAACACTGCTCGTCAACAATATTTCTGAAGCGTATCCCTGAGGGATTTTAGAATTAGAAGGGCACCTTACAATTACATCGAGAAGGATCTGAATTTTTACAAGAATAAGCTTGAGGATAACAATACACATCAAGCTAAAAACCTAATCAAACAGACTTTTCAAGTCATGTACTGGTTCCAAGGGCCTACGTATAATCGAGCATATATTTCACGACAGTGGCGCAGAAACTAGGGGGTACGGGTGTAAATTTTACCCCCCAAAAAATTGAGGGAGGTAAAAAGTATCATTTTTACCCCCCCCCCCNAGCATACACTGAAGAGATTTTGAAAACTCTGATAGTGATACCAGCTACGTCAGCTAATGCAGAAATAGGTTTTTCAATGCTTGAATGCATTAAAAACTATCTTCGCTCCACGATGAGGCAATGTAGACTAAATCGCCTGAGAGTCTCAAATAAATTTAAATTGCAAAACTGGTTAGTGGTCTTATAGCTAGTAACAAATATAGGGCAAAGGTGTATGGAAATCTCTTTAATTCTCAGTGTTTCATAATTTTTAGTTGAGCTGCATCATATAACTTTTCTCTTAATATGTTTTGTGTGTATTAATTATAATGTTTTAAATAATTAAATAAATCAGAAAAATGCACAGTGGGACCATTAAATGAGGTATCCCTTGTTATACGCAATATGACGTTACGCGTTTTCGCTATAACACGATTCAAAGAAATTCAAAAATAGTGCATGGTCAGCTGGAATTTCTCAGTCATCCTGTGCTGTGGTGGTGTGACCTTGTGTGCACACATTCCAGTGAAAGCGTTGATCCTTACTGTACAGTTTGGTGTTAGGGGGGTGGTATTGACAACATTGGATATGCATGGGCAGAGGTTAAACAGTCCTGTATGAGGGGAGTTTGGAAAAATGTTTGGTCTGAAGTTTCTGATTCTCATGATTTTGATCCTGACCACGAGCTTTACAATTCAAGACATTACATCGTTGACATAGCAATATGTTGGATTTGGGGACATAGATAAGGCAAATTTGGATCAATTGTTCCAATCCCACTCAACAGAACACACCAATGAAGATCTTCTAGAAATGGAGAATGGTATAAAGAATGAAGAGGAAGAGCCTTATGTTGTTGAGACTATCAAACAACTTTCAACAAAATAATTTGCTGATTTATTTAAGCACATTGACAGTGCAGTTAGAATCATTGAAGAGAATGACCCTAACATGAATAGAAGCACCAAAGTTGCTGTCAATTGAGTCTTACCATTTCATTAAAGAAATTGAAAATCGTCAGTCTAAACCCCCGGGGCCTTCACAACAGCAAAAGCTTACCATTCCAGGGCCTTCAAGAAAGTAGGAGCTTACCGTCCAAGAGTCCTCCAAGGAGCTAAAGCCTACCATCCAAGGGCCTTCAAGAAAGTAAGAGCCTACCGTCCAAGGGTCTTCCGAAGAGATAAAAACCTACCATCTAAGGGCCTTCAAGAAAGCAAGAGCCTACCATCATAGGACTTTCATGCCAGCAAGAGCTTTCCGTCCCAGGGCCTTAAAAAATGCAAAAACCTACCATCCCAGGGCCTTCAAGAGAGAAAGAGCTTACCGTCCCAGGACCTTCAAGAGATCAAGAGCTTACCGTCCTAGGACCTTCAAGAGATCAAGAGCTTCCCGTCCAAGGGCCGTCAAGAGAGCAAGAGCCTACCGTCAAGAGCAAGATAGTGATAAACCATATTTGCCAAATCCAGTTATTTTATCATGCGATTGAAGATTAACAGTAAGTGTACCTATAGCATTGTATTAATTAGATGCATTGATTAAAAATTGTTTTTGTTTACAAATTTCAGGGGATTGAAGATTGACAATAGGTGTAGGCTACCTAATGCATTGTACTAGTTATATGAATTTAAAAAATTGCATTCATTTACAAGTTTTAGGCTCTTATTTTATTTGGAGTAATCCTTATATCACTCATGTTAAAATAATTTTACTTGCTTTTTCGTGTTACGCGATTATTTATCAGAACCAATAACTCACGTAGTGTGAGGGACAGCTGTATTACATTTTCCTGCTATTTTTTTAATCTCAAAATGTTATCCCCTATAGGAGCACAGGGTTATTTTTACTCCCCTAAATAAAAACGTTCTTGCTCCACTGTTTCACGATAAGATTGCGATAGAAGAATTATAATTGAGAATAAAAGTCATCGAATAATTTTATTGGAATGATCCTAAGGAATTGGTAGGTTGATCACGACTCTTGCATGCATTGAGGGGAGCCCGTAATATGTCTCACGATAACGATATCATAAAGATCATTGAAGAATCACACCAGGCCAGAATCATCGTTCAAAGTATTTGTACTATTCCGATTAAATCATGTCTGTTGTCACGAAGGATATCACGCTCGAACTTCATCTTGCCGTATGAAAACGTTTCACTTGAAGACAAGTCAACGTGTGGGGGTTGAACAAATTTTTCAGGCAGATCTGGTGGATATTAAAGCTTACTCTTGATCTAATATGGGATACAAGTAACAGTAATCGACGTCGATCCTAAACGTTCTTGGGACGTACCCATCAAGACAAAGATGGGGAAGAAAGTTCCCACTGCCATAAAGCACGCTCTCAGACAAATGACCACTAGCGGTTTACTTCATATGCAGACGGATACCGGTACAGAGTTTTACAATGCCAATTTCAAAGCTCTCATGGCAAGGAAAAGGGTCAATAATTATTATACGTACAATAATGTTAAGGGGGGAGTAAAAAATAAATGAGGAAAACATAGCATTATATTATGCTGTATAAAACAATCAATTTCTAAAATTGTGATTTTCAAAAAATACTTGTGTAATACAATCCTTCCAATTAGTTAAAGTAAAAAAAAACGTAATTTTTTTACTACGTTTCCTAATACAAATCTTGTTCGCGTAATACTAAGTTTGAGAGCTGTGCGGCCTTAGGGTACTTAAACAAATATATATAGATATATATAGCTTTTAATTAGCTTTGTTTACATTTTTTATTTTCTTAATTCTTCGTGCCTGCCTACTTAGAAAATTCCTGTATTTTCTAACATTTTTTATTTTCATGAAGTTTGAATTAAAAATTAAAATTATACAAAGAAACTAAAAAGAGTGTTTTTTTACTTTGTATATTAATCTATAAAAAACACTATAAGCTAAAACCATTATTTTAGGGAATTTTTAATTCCTTCTTCTCATACTTTAGACGCAAAGAATTATCACTGGCGATTTTGCCATAAGACCAATTTTATACTGTTGTTCTAGCATTTTACACCACGTGGTAACACGGTCGAGCTTAACCTGTGCAACTCAGATGTCTTCGAATTTGTTGAATTAACTTTCCTTTTCCCCGATCCCACGTTCTCTTTACAGTCGTGAACAACAAAGCCCTTACTGGTCGGCACTCATTATCCTTTTGTTTGACTGGTTTACAAGCTTTATTAGTACTCTTCACCGAACCATTTACAATGTTGCCAGTATTTATAGAGAATGAATGAGAAGAGTTCCAAGCAAAACCAAAAGGTATCTGGGCGAAGACTTTATTAGAAATGTCAACTTACAAGATTTGGAAGCTATTTGGCACAGAGAAAATACCTACCGAACAAGGTAATACACTTTTATTAATATAAATTATAATGTAATTAAATGGTAAGGTTTATGAGCCATAACTTCGGAAAGTTTATCTATGCATTTCAAAAAATTACTCCTGGGACACTGGTGTAATTTCTGTGTAAAGTTTATAATTTATAAAAAAAATCTCTGGTCTAATATAAACTTATATTACGATATTAGTTGCTAAATATCCTGCTCGTAGCCGTAAAAACTTGTTTGGGTTATTAATTTTAATTGAAATATAATGTGTTGTTATTAATAGTTTGTTTTAATTTTTTTTTAAGTATTTCGATAATATTTATTTAGCCTTTATTCACTAACCAAAGAGTAGTGTATAAATCTAACACATTTGAGTGATTTACTATTTTAATGATATTTATAGCACTTATATCATTTAAACCTTTATTCTTGGCTTCCATAAAAACAGTTACAAATAAATTTTAGGGCAGTGGTTATCAACCTGGGCCCTTTGGGAGGGGGGGAGCTTGAAACAATTAGGAAATAACGTAAAAAATTAGTTAATAAGACAAGATATTATTTATTTTAATCCCCTTTTCCAAAGTAAATAAGACCAATTAAGTAGGCCTGAACCCAATATTCAAGAACCAATGATAAAAAAAAAAGTCCCAACCATCACGCTAACCTTAGGGATATTTTTACCTTCATGCTGTCAGTAATACATTGAATTTTGTGTAAAATAGCGTGATTAGAAAACAAATATTTTTAATGACCCCAAAAAATAGGGGGAGGGGGCAGGGAATTTGATTACCTACCAAGGGGGGCGTCAGCTGAAAGATGTTGAAAACCACTGTTCTAGAAGTATTCAACATTCATATCCCCCTAGTTATACCCCTAAACACAAAATTTGTTTGGTAAGGTCTTGCCTAGAACACCTTCGGCACACTTCTCAAAAGATTTCAGGCACGACATTCGGTGGCCGAATGGTCTAAGGTGTCACTCTCCTAATAGACTAGAATGCCAATGGTGGGGAGATCAGGGCTCGACCCTGATTGGTTGTACTCAGGGTACGTTTCTCTGAAGTTCTTTCCACTCTCCCTTTAACAAATGCGTGTACACTTCCTCTAGATTCAACCTTCCTCATCTCTAAAACATTGATAACAGTTGTTTCATCATCACATTACTTTTTCTATAAATATTTTACAATGTATGTAGTATATACAAACTATATTTCTAAGTCTAATATAAACTTAGTATATAACCAAGTTTGAACTTGTGTGTTTCAGGTTCAAGGACAGCTACACATGGCTCAGGCAGACAAATGTTATCCTGTCGTCTTCATTGATGAGAAAATACTTCCTTAATAGAAGACATAAAGAAAGATGATCTGTGGAGTCAATTAACTGCTCTAAAAGTTAAAAAGATTTTTTTAGGACTGTACTTAGAAGATTTCAAAGGAAACTTAAATGTTTGGATCCTAGTTATATAATAAAAGTGCAACGCACCATTGCTTCGCAAAAGAAAAAAATATTTAAAGCATTCATTTGTATAAAACCCAAAGTACTACCAAAACGTGATATATAATTTGTGTGTAAGATAGTTTAATTTAAATATGTCAAAATTTGATAGAATATGACAATGTTAATTAAAGAGAACTGACCTGACACATTTATTATTGTGTTTCACTAAAATATCACCATAGATTACTGATCTCACCTTGATGTAACAATGAATAACAAGATTTTACCAGTTACGATAACTTTACTAGACTCCAACATATCAACTAATAAAAGATGGCCCTGAATACGAGACGAGCCAGGATAGCCAGATAGTAGAGCAGTGGCACGTCAAGTCAAAATCCCTATGTTTGATTCCTTTGAATTGTAATTTTTCAAATTATTTTTGAAACCACATCTTACTACCCGTTCAGATTATCAAGGTCGTAGCCAGCCAATAATTTCAGGGGGTGTTTGATGGGCAGATCTCCTAATTGCAGGAAGCTAGAAAAAAATTTATATATGATAAAGAGTTCTAGAAGTTATTTGAAGTGTTTTTATGGCAACATAGCCCCCTAGCTACCGAAGAATATGAAAATTTCCAAATATTAAACACCTCTATAAGTTATCTGAAATGCTTTTTACGGTAACAAAGCGGCCTAAATAGTACTTTTATCTTAATTTTGATATTGTTTGAGCCATAAATAAAGCCGTATATTTTTTTCATAAAATTTCAAGGGGGGTTTAAACCCCCAAAACCTCCCCCTGGCTACGGCCTTGAACAAAACTCGCAAAGGGGGGTTTAAACCCCCAAAACCTCCCCCTGGCTACGGCCTTGAACAAAACTCGCAAATATGTTAAGATTGAGGAAGGTTTTTTTTTATCAGCTCGTCGTACTACCTGCGCTAGTGGGGTTGGGATAAGGAAGGAAGCATTTAAAGATAATCTACCTGCATTTGCGTTGAAGGAGCGTGAGGAATCATGTAGGAAAAAACACTTGGTAGACCAAACCAGGATTCGAACCCCGATCCTCTCGTCACTAGCAGCCTAGTTTAACACAAGAGTGACGTCTTAAACCATGCGGCCACTAAAATGAGTATTGAAGGTTGAATTTAGAGGGTTTCCG
>CABFWO010003529.1:0-67084 GCA_902155825.1 Timema genevievae
TGTGGGTAATAAGGTTGCTGACCCCTGGTACAAACCATATAGTGGGGGTAATAAGGTTGCTGATCCCTGGTACAAACCATATAGTGCGGGCAATATGGTTGCTGACCCCTGGTACAAACCATATAGTGTGGGTAATAAGGTTGCTGACCCCTGGTACAAACCATATAGTGTGGACATTGAGGCTTTGTCAAAGTAGGGGGTAGTTTAAAAAATAATCCTTCTGGTTATTAGTTTTTATGTATTTTAAATTTAACTACATTGCCAATTTGATTTGTCTTATTTTAACGAGCAATTGCCACTCTTTATTATGTTTTAGTTTTGAGTTGATCATTGTCCCTTTTTAGATTGACAAAGAAAAATAATACATTGTTTAGGAATAAAAATAATTAGGAAACACTTTCTAAAAGACCACACATCTACCTATAAAGCGAAGAGGTTAGAATACATGACTATAAAACTAGACGTAATTGTTCGATCCCAGCAAGCTGCCTAGAGATTTATTAAAATATGTATATGGCTGATTTCATGAAAATGCTGAACTCTCCTTAAAAATTGCCTTATTTTCCTTTTTTCTAAGGAGTAGTATTTTAATTCACTAGCAATCAATACGGCAAAAATTTCTTGAAAATTAAAAACCAAATACCTTTGTTTCTTTGCTCTTGTCTCAAATTATTTAAGACGACAGTAGAAAGTAAATAGTAAGTAGAAAGTACTAACAGACGGCGAAGTTCTTTCTTGTTATCTGGGCATTTCTTTTTTACTGCTTTTTTAATATTGGAATGCCTGTATGCTTCCAACAAATCTTTTATCCCTTTCTCTTGTTTTTCTATTTCCTTTTTCGTTGTTAGTGTCCTAAGGACATCGTGGTACAGATTACAACCCTGGGTTCTCATACCACGTTCGGTCCAACATTGTTCGAAGGCGTTCAGTGGAAGAAGTGTACAATGCGCTTTTGGCTCACCTTTGGTTCCACCTTTAGAATTAAATGAGTGTTTATGGAAGGACTGGTGAAAACTCGATAGAGGATTTTCACAAAATGGCGAGAAAAGATGGATTATTATATATGATTTTTTTCTTAATATGTTGAACGAGGGTAGACTCGTCAAAGCAAACAGATGTGAAACATCTAAATTGTAATAATAATAATAATAATAATAATAATAATAATAATAATAATAATAATAATAATAATAATAATAATTATTATTATTTATAATAACATATTTGAGATGTTTAATTATTCTATTAATCTTACTAAATTTAATTTACTAAAATATAAATTTTATAAAAAAATTAAACCCAAAGTAAAAATTAAAGAAAAAGGAGGATCTCTTTTTCAAACTAAATATATTAATTTATCATAACAAAATTAGGTAAATCCCACGAACCCAAACGTAAATAAATGATAATAATGATAAGTGTAAATAAAATAGTACCGATATAAGAGCGTACCCAATCATTTAAACCTGAAATTAATTCAGATTCAGCTTCAGAAAAATCATGGATGTAGGAAAAAAAGGGGGGGGGGTTGTTCCCGGACCCCCAAACTGAAAAAGGAGAGTCTGTTCAGCGAGTGAACAGGTTCCAACATGTCCACCCAAGGCGTGAACAATATTTAAGATCAGAAATAAAACAAAAAGCAATAAATAAACCACGTTGAAGCTGTTCAGACTGGTAAATACCTGGTAGTCTACCCCCACAGGCTTAGTTAAGTCATCAAAACGAAGACCAAGAAAGATTATTCAAGATATCGAAATTGTTTATGCAAACGAAATAAAACTAAATTAATGTTAGATCTTTAAAATTAATTTATATTTAACAACATCTTTCCAACGGTGATGTTTATAAACTTGAGAGAGAATTTAAAAAAGTAAAAACGAAATAAATCAATAAACGCTATTTTTTTAGTCTGAAAGCGAAACTTAGAAATAGGTACTAGTGCTACCCAAACAACCCCTTTCAATCCAGATCTGAGTGTCCGAGCAACCCAGCCTAACATCGCGGAAAGGCAATAAATAGGATGCCGTGCGAAATTAATAACTAATACATGCTAACATATTTTAGGATTGATTTGTTAGTCTAATATAGTTATATTTAATTTACCAATGATTATTAATTAGTTACAAGGTCAAACCTTGGACCTGGTTGGAATCTATCTGCCCAAGCCTGTTTTTAGCCGTGGGCCATTGTACGTGGGCTTTAGTTAGTTATTAAAACTGTACGTTATTTAGTTCTCTTTGTAGTAACAGACACAACTATACTTTCTTACAAATAAAGCCTATTCTTCCACGGGCTTATATTAATGTTAGTGAAGGTTGGCTAGTAACGTTCTTTTGGATAGTTTTAAACTGACTCAAAGTTCTTCAAACGGTTTTGTCACACTCCCTTCAAAACATTCAGTTATACTACAAGGAGGTTGACCTTGGAACATCTGTTTCATTAGACTCCATCTAGCGGCACATTCTAGCAGTTCCTCTTTAATTAGAGACCTGCCCTTGCACGTGGGACGAGCCTCACCAGACGTGTTTTAACTTGGTGGCTAATTAGATTATCTTCCCCCCTTGCCGACCGTCATGCGTGCAAGACTGATTGGGGGTCGCTAACTCAGTTTATGTCAGACATTCACATCTTAATTACTTGTGTAACGAGTAAATATACCAGTGATGCAGGTAATTAGTCGAGCTACGATGGCTCTCCTAGGACGATAGAACGCCTTCTTACTGGACTAAGAGGACTCGGTTCAAACTTAGGTGAGGGCAGAAATATATCGTGATAAAATCGACACTTTTCTCTTTCGCTAAGTGATGGATTAACGTTATGGGCTCTGGTTGTTTGTACTTTACAATTAAATTGTATTTGCAATACACACTTTATTCTAGGACAAACACAACGAGATCAAATACCACAAATGTATCGACAAGGCAAAGGGAATATACCTAATATACGTATACACTTTTCCCGACTTCACCAGTAATTGAACCCAGGACCAAAATGAAAATAGTAAATAACGCCTTTTTCTTTCTGATGAATTAAATACATGGCATATAAATGCTGTCTAAAGGAACAAGGATGATATCAACATTCTCTTGAAGATGAGGGTAAGATCAAAATATGGGAACTCCTCCAGGATTCAAACACTCCAGCACCCATAACATAGCGTAGTCAAGCATGTTGGGGGCAAAAACACCCAATCATAATGTCTTCATCTGCCATCTAACCAGGTTACCCTTGTCTTGTTCTGGCCTTGTCAAAGCCTCAAACCCAATCTTTAATGAATTATTAAATAAAGTAAATTGTACACTAATGGCAAGGCTGTGCTTTATGAAGACAATCTTGTACTTAATATGCTCTCCAAATGGCGCAACAATAATTACATGGTAGTCAACATAACGAATGCAAACTAAGAAATCTTCACCCTTTATCATAAAATAACATTATTTAAAATAAGGATAGTTAATGAAGGATAGAACAAAATAAATATCAGTAGTACCTTGCAGTAAAATGTGATACAGAATTGACCTGGAAATAAAATATGGGACTGTTGGTGGAAAAAAGCTAGCAAGAACTTAACTAGGCCTATTCTAAAAAGACTAGCTTGATGTAAGTGGGGATAACTTACATCCGTGTTAAATACCACGTAAAAACACATAATAAAGCTATTGTGGCATTGTTAGGAAACTATAATGACTGCAGGTCAATCCCAGCTAAATACACCCGAGCAAGCTCTAAACCAAACTATGCGACTAATTAATACAGGAGCAGTATTACCCTCACAGCACTACAAGCATATACCAAACATTCTTCGCATACAATACCAGATAAAACTAAACCACAGAGACCTTATCACTACTTAACCTAAACATGGAGATTTTACTTAAAACTCTTCAGATATGTGTAAGGAAATAATATACATTGTGGCAAAAACATAATAGAAATAAGCGCATCGCATTCCACCAAAGAGCTTAAATGAAATAATATATACACTGTTACAGAAACATTTAGAAAACAGTCCACCATAGAGCATATACTTCATTCACGATTGGAATTACTCTCTGAAAGGTCTTGTTTCCTACCAAAATCCTACTATATAATGGCTTTCTGGTAGGGAAAAAGGCCTTTCAGAAAACAATTCCTAAGCTGAACAGACTTTAGAAATCATTTTTACTACTTCACAAACTTCCATTATTTGCTCAGAAACCATTGGTTTAAAAAACAAATCGTTCGACACAATCGCACAAACTTTCTCATATTGTGTATAATAGCTTCCAAGAAAATGTTCAAAAATAGGTTTTAAGTAAACAAACTTCAAGTAAGTTGTACTAATAAAAACAAACACCTCACAATACACACCTCAATAAAAACTCTTGATTTATAAACTTTAAACCAAATTGCTCAAACGTAAATTATTCACATTTTCAAAAATCAATCATAAATAATCTACTGTGATTTTTTTTTAGAAAAACTAGAATAACTAATTATTTACTATACCGAAAACTTAAAAAAATACCAATTTTTTACCAAATCACTAGAGATATTTGATAAAATATTCAAATTAGAGTAAAACGTCATCAGTAAACTACTCTTAAACGAATTTAGCCCCCAAAATAAGTGAATTACAAGATGCAAAAGGGCATATCGATCAGAGCTTGAACTATTCACTTATTAGCCAGTATCTGAAGTAGAACTCTACAAACTGTGCAGAAATAATACACATCTTCCCACTTGAACTTGGTTTCTCTGTCTGTTGAATTTATTGAAGTTTGTTAAAAGATTCTGAATTGACATATCAAACACAGTTATTCCCTTACTATGGAAAGTAACAAATCAGTGAAGTAAAAAGCCCATCATACAGGAACATGTAAACCTTGTCTTGATTCTAAACTTGATTCATAGCAGATTCACATTCTGTTTTCTGAAAAATATCCATTAAGTAAAGTAAGATATGATTTATTAAGAATATATTTCAAAGAGCATTTAAATTATGCTTTTGGCCGGCCCCATTATTTGTCATGTCAAACAGTCCCAAGATACCCATTTGGAACCAAATCATTAGGGACATTTAAAAATAGTTAAAGTGTTTGAAAAATAAATAATCAGTAAACTACCCATAAATGAGTTTCCCCTCTAAAAATCAAGTATACAGTGTTGTTTGTTATATCAGACAATTCCCAAGTATAGATTTTAAACAAAATTGTTTGAGCTAATTTCGAGATATATCCAATTTTCAAAAATTTCCCTTTAATAAACCAATATTCAAGGAATTTTCCCCCATAAGCTAATGATACAATAGTTCTATTAATAATGTCAAACAAATCCTATATATTAGCGTAAAAAATATATATTTTGAGGTATAGCCCTATTAAATCTGAATAGCTGGGACTCTAAACAGGCAACTATTGCTTGTGTTCTCAATGCCACATAACTAAACTATATCAGTCTCCTCACTATGTTCTTTGTAAAGAAAATGATCCTACAATTGGATACCATCTTGTCACTGTAGCGTTCTAAAGGGCAATTACTTAACCCGTCGATATTGAAATTCAAGATGGCAAATGGAAAAGCCCCAATATGCTGGCCAGTAGCATTCAGCCAACCAACCAACCATCATTTACCTTATCAAGAGTGAGTAATTTGTGCTTTATGTAAACTGGCTAGCTTATATTGTTTGAATCCTATTTTGAACCTTACGGAAACTGTTTGGATTGTCCCTTATATAAATAAGATCTTGTGATTTATGTAAATTGACTATTTATACTTTTGGTAAACGAGCCTTTATTCTGCCCTTATCAGACCATAAATCAAAGTGAACCATATCAAGTTGTGTTCTTGTTCCACTCATTGGTCATTAATACACGTGTGTGATGTGTTTTAGAGCGGAGGATGTATGTAGGAGTTGCGGAATAAAAACATCTAGAGAGGTAAGAGGGGATGTTTGTAATTCCTCGATGGTAGCCCTGCCCGTACTTTGTGTGCAGCTGTCCTGGGAAAACATACACTACAATAAGGGGCTGCAAAACCTCTGCCTTCCCCTAATACGTTTAACACACACACTACCACGCAACCAAGGAGCTAAACTACATCTCATGTAAGTTGAGAAGACCTTCTACCCCTCCTTGTGATCCAGTGGTTAGAGCAACACACACAATTATTAAACTTAATTTCCTAGCTTCTCTTGAGATGCAAGTAAATGTACTGAGTTTGTATGCAGCCGTAAAACTTGTCAGAATAATTAATTTAGGAAACTCAGGAGTAATAAACATGATATCCCCTACAACCTGAAACAAGGAGTTGCGACACCTTAGCTCAGTCGGTAGCGTGTCTGTATTCTGAGCTAAGAGTCCCGGGTTCCATTCTTAGCATGGACAAAAAATATATCATTAGTGAAATGTGTGTTTCCCCTTTCACAGTGATGAATTAAGAGCCGGGAGCTGGATGTTGTGTCTGTTCTAGATTTAAGTTAGTTCGTAAGTCGTGTGCTGATAGAATCAGTCATTTTATCAACGTGAACGTTAAATACCTCGAATAAAAAACTGTTTAATACTAAGATCATCTTATTTCAAACAACATTTAACTTCTTTAAGTTTTAATCTAAATTGTCTGGAAAAATAAAACTACTTTCTGGAAATCATCAGGAATTTTGGTCATAAAATAGTGATAACCTCTCAAAGTATCAACCCCCTCTTAAAATAGTGATAATCTCTCAAAGTATCACCCCCTCTTAAAATAGTGATAACCTCTCAAAGTATCACCCCCTTCTTAAAATAGTGATAACCTCTCAAAGTATCACCCCCTTCTTAAAATAGTGAAAACCTCTCAAAGTATCACCCCTTCCCCTCTTAAAATAGTGACAACTTCTCAAAGTATCACCCCCTCCCTTCTTAAAATAGTGATAACTTCTCAAAGTATCACCCCCTCCCCTCTTAAAATAGTGATAACCTCTCAAAGTATCACCCCCCTCTTAAAATAGTGATAACCTCTCAAAGTATCACCCCCTCTTAAAATAGTGATAACCTCTCAAAGTATCACCCCCTCCCCTCTTAAAATAGTGATAACCTAACGATATAAAATAATTTATACCAGCGCTTTCTTCCAACCATTCACAACTTACCTAATATCTACAGGCATTGTTGAGGCCTGATAAAAAATACATCAGTTCGGTTATGAACCCCGCACACGTACCCACACACAAACCAATAGCAACGACCAAACAGATGAACATCGGGTTTTTATTGTTTCAGGGGCGCTTAATGTGACTTTTCATCCTTCCTTACCGATAAACCTTTCGGACTGCGGAAACTGTAATGGACTCGAAATATTCCTCTCAACGCTACAAGGACATAGGTACACTTGGGTTGGAAAATTCATCTCTGTATTAAGTGGAGTGGAATTTTGACTTGGCCACTGAGCTTAAATAAATGACTACCTAAGAATATATAATATATGTAATAAACTTAACAATGCAAGGCAAATTTGTAAGGTTTCCATAAAAACTAATTGATTACAATTTAAAAAACAAATTAACTTAAAATATCTCAAATTGAAATTAATACATGTCTTACATTTTTTATTATACAAAATGTAGGTCAAAAATTGATCAAAATATATTTTGTTTTGGCAATTTGACTTGTTCAAATGGAATAAGGGGCAATCCAGAACTTAATCTGCTGACTGGCTAGTATGCTAGCTATCCGTTAATAATCGTGGCGCTGGAGGGGTCTCACCACTACCTGCACAATCATCATCATCATCATCAGTGATGATAATCATCACTATAGAACAAGTGATAATAATAGCTAATATTATAATTTAAAACATACACTTGGCCACTTCACCCCACATTGGTGGACATGTAGATTCAAGCTCATCTTCTCCCACCGGTCTCGAGGATACTATCCAGCTCAGCAGTACTCAAGGAGAATTTTCCTAAATGGCTGCACACTCTCCATCAGCATAAATGCGAGTACATTTGCTCAAAATTATACCTTCTTGTTTTTTCCCGATAAGTGTAGCTAAAATGCGCATTGCCTGGACAATTAATAAAACGGGATTGATAATTATATTTCAATGTCTTATTTAGATTGTTTTGTTCATCTCTCGTGTGGAAAGATTGTGTCAAGAATAATCAACAGGTGACTGTAACAGAACATAAAAAGTGCGGTGGAAGAAGACCAACTTGGATTCAGAAAAGGAAAATGAACCAGAGGCACCGTTGGGATGCTAAGAACAATTTCAGAGAGAGGGCTGGAAGTCAAGGAAAAGGTCCACATTGGTTTCATCGAGTGGAAAAGGGCATTAGAGTGAAATGGAAGAAAGTGATTGAAATACTCAAGATCGGCATCAACTGCAGGGACAGAGGCTGATTGCAAACCTGTACCTGGGACAGCGAGTGAAGGTGAGGCTGAATGACGGAGAGAGGAACAGCGTGGAGATAGGAGGGTGAGTGAGACAGATATATTGTTTGTCACACAGTCTGTTAACTTGTATGGAGAGTGAAGGTGAGGCTGAATGACGGAGAGAGGAACAGTGTGGAGATAGGAGGGTGAGGGAGACAAATACACTGTTTGTCACACAGTCTGTTTCAAGAGCACATTTTAAACTTAATTACTAGGATCTTAAATATTCGAGTAATACTAACTTATGAATCATTTGAGAAATTATAATTCCTATATTCCAGGATCATGATTAACTTCACGTAACCAAAGGATGTCTTAACGTAAAGGCTCTTCTCATGTTTTTAAATGTAAGTCATCGCGTTACAATTAGTATTTCAACTGTTTGATTCACCAATATCGAAACATGGTGGCCTCTTCTTCTTTGTGTAAGTTCAGTAATCTTACATTAAAACATACTTTGTTTGTTTTCGTTACGGTATCGCTAAGTGATCCTGGTATCGAACGAGGGTCTTCTACATCTCCCTTCAGCCACGAGGACAAGCAGGTCTCGCAAATAAAGCCAACATTTAATTACAAGAATACATTATAAAGTGAACAAGTTTAATGTCTCGCGTGAGGTTTGCGTGGAATGAAAATAACGTGCTGATTCAAAGAGGAGAACTTTTTTTCTCCATAAAAGTTCCTTAATCTGGCTTGTTATTCATGCGAGTAATGAGGCCATACATATTCACATATTCCTCTGGCCACAATTCCCAGTCAACGTTTGTCATGAATACAAGGACTTTTATATGAGGTTTATTAGAGCGGCCCATGCGAACACAGCAAGATATCGCTGGCAGGACTCGGTGAGCGGTCAACACACCTGCCTCATACTTGAGACGCATTCGATCCTGACAAGCTGAATATTGTTCGCTTGGGATGGATAACCCCTGAAGCAAGTAGGGCCACTGAAACTAAGAAGTAATAATTGAAACAATAGACGGTGACAAGTCGCGAAGGCGTGGGAAAAGTAATGCAATAAAAATTAAGTTCTGAACGTCATAAATATACGTATATGGAATTTAATGTTCCACCTCTTGAAGACTATGAAGCATTATTGGTATATTATTTTGTATGTTATTTTTAATATATTTTACATGAATTTTGTCAATATATTCTACAATAACTATTGAAAAATGAAATATACCAATTATTGTTAATGATTATCTTAGTTTGAAGTAATAATAATTAAATGGAGCTAGTCAGCAATCTTCTAATTGAGTCATGTATGTGTTAAATTGTTAAAAAGTCATGCAAATATTTTGATTTGAATTTTTGAAAAACCTGAAATAATAATAATAATACTAATAACTATAGGTTTATTATAAAAACTTAAACAAACAAACGTATCACTGTCCACCAGAATATAATGTTCATTGTGTGTTTGTACGTCTATAAACACGTGCGCTCCGGAACCAAGAGACCTATAAAGTTATCGAGCTGAAATTTGACATACGAAGATAGAGTTTTTTTTATAACTGTTACACATATTACTAGTTTGGGGTATTGAGCCTTGTGATCACTGGTTTGGGCTGTATCCAATAACTGGTCACTGGCGATGTAGGAGTGATGAGTTTTCTGTCGACTTTCAACACCGAGGAGAAATGTCAACATTAAGTCCAAAGAAATTCCCTGGAACTATCCGGGCAATACTGGACATTTTACAGCTAGAGTCCATTCGCCATAGGAGTGATGGTTGCTTACAGCCGCAGATGATGTTCCCTGGAACTGTCCGGGCAATACTGGACATTTTACAGCTAGTCCATTCGCCATAGGATTGGTGGTAGCTTACAGCTGCAGAAGATGTTCAACGGTTAAAAGTAAAACATAATTCAAAACAAATAGTTTGTTGTGAAAAGTTTTGACTACTAAAAGTTAAAATCAAATCAACACATGGTCTTGCAGATAGTATAGTTTGGTGAACAGATATATGATAGTAAGTATCTGGTAGCTTCTACTAGCTATCACTCACCTTCACTCCCACCAGAGAGAGGGTATATTTCCAAACCTGTATTTCTGTGAGTAGTAAACCTTGCTATCTCCATTAAAACAAATGATAATGTGAGATTTGAACTTTGATCTCCCCGTCATAGGCAGTTTACTATACTGTGAGAATGACGCCATTGACAATGCGGCCACTGAAGCTGGTCCCAAATTACTTGAGAGGAACTATTAAATGAAAAACCCTTTGAGGGGCCGCCACATTGAAACGAATAACCAGATTGAAAATCTCTATACATATATAGTTCAGCCTAGGGTTCAAGAATGGCCCTTACAAATTTCGTTAAAATTGGCCAATACATTTGACAGTTATCGCGCAACAAACATCCACAGACAGACAGACAAAATGCCAAGTGGTTAAGTTAAAATAGAGCCGCACTACGTTCGATGGATAACACTAAACTAGATGTTCCCAGGCGAAAAGTCGCAGGGTTTGTAGTAAGTCCCAGCAATAGTTCTGTCGATTGTAAGTTTTATTCAAATCTACACATCAAGATTGTTTTTCTAGATATTAACTCCTTTTTGTGGTATCGGGAATCCAGTCATAAGAGCGGCCATACATACACTGACTCATGTAAATAATATATATAGGCCCCAACTAGTTCTTAGGTCTCTCTACGAAGGGTTGATTATAATATTAATCAACCTAACAGAACCTAAACTTCAATTGATAGACCCATGGAAGGGTGGACTTTTTTGTAAAAAAGTATTTTCCGGCTGGTTATAATAAGAGGTGATGAAGTGAGAATTAAATAAATTGATTATAATTTAATTATATGAATATTGTAAACGAATTTTTTTTATTGAAAATCCATCTCCGTTAGGTTCTGCCCAGTGGTTTATTTGCGCGAAAGCAACACGTTTTGTATGACAAATAAAATGTGAATAAATGTAAGCTAATATAATATAGTGATTTATTATTAGTGTGGAGTGGGCCGTGCACAAATTATGATTCAAAATGGGGTTGGAAATATATAAATATAAATTCAACCCCTGAACAATATCACGTGTACAACCGACAACATAAATACAGATTATAAATCCTAGTGGCACTGTTTTTGACAGCTCCAAGTAGCAGATACCTTCGTGCTTGGCCTTAATTAATGAGTAATTAACTACCTTGGACATCAGACGATCATCAATAGATCCACAAGAAGAGTTCGACAGGGTTGATGTAGTGGTTGGCAATCCTGGCTTTGACCCGAGACGGTGGGAGCACTATTGGGTGGCTTCCCACATAGATACTGTCACTAGAGTGGCTTCCCACATATATACTGTCACTAGAGTGGCTTCCCACATATATACTGTCACATAGAGTGGCTTCCCACATATATACTGTCACTAGAGATGAATTATATATCCTGGAAACTTTGAATAGGAACATTTTCCGCAGTGGCGGCCTGAGGTCAAAGTGTAGAGGTGGTGCATATGGCCTATTATATATAAATTAACTAAAACTGATTGCATTTATTCGTTTATTTACTACTACTATTACTACTACTACTACTACTACTACTACTACTACTACTACTACTACTAATAATAATAATAATTTCAATTTCCTTTATTATAGTGCTGGCAAACAGTCGTGAGACCTATGACAGGCCAGCACTGAAAAGTACACAAGTACCATAAAAGCACTATAATAATACAACTAAATAATCGATAGTAGCTAAATAATGATACATACTGATGAATAATTACAAAAAATAGGACATACTAATGATAAACGACAAAGTTATAAATAACAAACATGAGAGTAGTCAAAGGATAAGTATTTAAAAAGCTGTAACAATAAGCAAATAATAAAACACAAAAATGTAAATTAAAGTATTCGAGGCAGAGCCTCTACAGAGTAAATTAGTTGTAAGGGAGTTAGTGTCTTAAAGAACTCTCTGAGTTTCGCTTTTCTTTTGAGGTAAAAGTCGAATTCAACAAATCTGGAGTTAGCGCTGTGAATACAAGAGTTATTGAGAGAAAATAATTTAGGATTGCGAGAGGACCAAGAAGGGACAAGAATACCTGCGTGACCGAGGGCAAATTTACCACAAATTACACTATTGAAAATATTAAGTCCAAGTAATTTCAATGATTGGGATATTATATGATCAACATGGCAGTGGAAGTAGAGTTTATTGTCCAGGAGAATACCTAGATCATTTATATAAATGGAGAGAGCTATGCTATCACTGTCCAAATTATAAATAAAAATTATGGGATTAATTTTCCTAGTGAACGATATAAATTTGGTCTTAGATTTATTAATATACATTCCATTATCAAGAGACCATTGTAAAATACTATTTATGTCGTTTTGTAAGTCTATACAATCCGCAGTTGATGTGGTAATTTTAAATAATTTCACATCATCCGCAAAGAGTAAATAACTAGATGAGGTTAAATATTTGCCAATATCATCAATAAACACTTTACAAAGAAGAGGACCTAAATTAGAATCTTGAGGTTTATCACAAGGAGCTAAAAATATGTTGGAGGAGTGAGAATCTATTTTAATTGTGAAAGATCTTTCATGTAAATAACTGCTAAACCAATTAAATATGAGCGAGAAAGGTCAAAATTACAAAGTTTAAAGAGTATAATACTATGCTTCCATGAATCAAATGCCTTACTTTGATCAAAATAGATAGTATCAACTTGGCCTTTGGTAGAAACTTAAGGGGCAACATGTCCCAGAAACTCTACTAGATTTGTGACAGTAGATTTATTTTTATATAGCCATGTTGTTTATTGGAGAGTTTGTTATTTAGGTGGTGGAAAGTATGCTCATGTATTATTTTCTCAAATACTTTAGAGAAAGTATTTAATAGAGAAATTGGTCTATAATTACAAACATTTGTTTTTTCCCCTTCTTTATAAATAGGTATATCAACAGATTGTTTCCATACAAGGGGAAAAGTTTCATTTATCAGGCTATTGTTAAAGATATGGGCTAACAATGGGCTGCAAATATTGGCACAGCTTGGAATTCTAACAGGCCCAGCACATCTAGAAGAATTCAACTTTTTTTTATATCAATAGCAACATCCATTGGTGTAATGTGGCATGGATGCAATACTAATACTACTACTACTACTACTACTACTAATAATAATAATAATGATGATGATAATAATAATAATAATAATAATAATAATAAACCATGAATATTTCAAAAACGGAAATTTTCCGTCTCACATCTCTAGTTCATACGAACTAATAGTTTAACCTAGTATTGGTTGGTGGGGAGTCTTGGTTTCAAATCTCGACCAGGTGTACTGAGGGTGGTATTCCTTCAATGATTTCTCACTATCTCTCTACGTTAATATGAGTGCATTTCCTCAAAGTTCTACCTTCCTCATTCTTTTAGCCTGGACGGGCAATAAGACTCATTGAAAAAACACAAATACTATGTTTTGTAATATTTAATGTTTAAAATCTTTGACTAAATTAAAGTGTTGGATCTCGAGACCTTTAAGAAAGGACATTTCACGATCGTTGTTTGACACAGATTTGAGTAATTTTTCTCGAAATTACACTCTACGAATAATAAACGGTCTCATTTAAATAAAGTTACGACACAAGACAGAGATTTTGCTTCGTAACGAAATTATATCCATTAATCTACACACATTCACACGATATAGTCCAATTTTCATTTAAAGGACCTTTTAGAAAATACAGACATATTAGTTTGCGATCCCCAATGAACAAATTTCACCATATTATTATTAGTAGTAGTAGTAGTCGAATAGCAGTTCTACCTTGGCATATTACACTATGGTCCTATAAGATGCTTCAAAGTAAAACCAAGAAAGGTAAAGTTGTTACCGTTCAGGATAAACGGAGTGTATCTGGCGACAGCTACAAGTTCCACACTAGATCATTCATAGGCTCAATACTAGGAGCAGTAAAAATGTTATCGATCTGCCAAGGCACAGCATTTTTAAATAATATCAAGTATTTAAATATTTATTTGCTTAGTAAATAAATAAATAAATAAATTACCTAGCACTTCCAACGACAAGGTTCGATTTTACATATAAATTTAGAAAAAATAATTAAATATATAAACAACCAATTTCTAATGCAAATCAGTTTGCAATCTTTGCTATTTCTCTTCTCTACTACTTTTAAAACAAAGTGTTGGTCTATATCTTTGAATGTCTGTTTCCTAAGATCTCTAGAACATCTCAACTGATGGCAATGAAAGTTTCTTTTATATTATGTAGATCTACACCGGGAGGGTTTTAGGTCATTAATAAACTGAATTAACTAAAAACATTAATGTTTTTGAAAGGTTTTATATTAAAACGTGTGATCAAAGGTAGATTCTACTATTTAATGTAGATTTCATTATCTTTCTGTTAAGTTCGATCTATGAATCCTAAAAGTAATTACAGGATACATTTAAATAGTAAATCCAAAGAGTAAGTACTGAATACATTTCAATAGTAAATCCAAAGAGTAATTATGGAATACATTGCAATGGTAAATCCAAAGCATAACTACAAAATACATTTCAATAGCAAATCCAAAGAGTAATTACAGAATACATTTCAATAGTAAATCCAAAGAGTAATTACAAAATACATTTCAATGGTAAATCCAAAGCATAACTAGAAAATACATTTCAATAGCAAATCCAAAGCGTAACTACAGAATACATTTCAATAGTAAATCCAAAGAGTAATTACAGAATACATTTCAATAGTAAATCCAAAGAGTAATTACAGAATACATTTCAATAGCAAATCCAAAGAGTAATTACAGAATACATTTCAATAGTAAATCCAAAGAGTAATTACAAAATACATTTTAATGGTAAATCCAAAGCATAACTACAAAATACATTTCAATAGCAAATCCAAAGCGTAACTACAGAATACATTTCAATAGCAAATCCAAAGAGTAATTACAAAATACATTTCAATGGTAAATCCAAAGCATAACTACAAAATACATTTCAATAGCAAATCCAAAGCGTAACTACAGAATACATTTCAATAGCAAATCCAAAGAGTATTTACAGAATACATTTCAATAGCAAATACAAAGAGTAACTACAGAATACATTTCAATAGCAAATCCAAAGAGTAATTACAGAATACATTTCAATAGTAAATCCAAAGAGT
The DNA here is from genome assembly GCA_902155825.1 of Timema genevievae. Taxonomy (NCBI): domain Eukaryota; kingdom Metazoa; phylum Arthropoda; class Insecta; order Phasmatodea; family Timematidae; genus Timema; species Timema genevievae. Next base: position 15,566 of record CABFWO010003529.1, read on the forward strand.
AACTACAGAATACATTTCAATAGCAAATCCAAAGAGTAATTACAGAATACATTTCATTAGTAAATCCAAAGAGTAATTACAAAATACATTTCAATGGTAAATCCAAAGCATAACTACAAAATACATTTCAATAGTAAATCCAAAGAGTAATTATGGAATACATTGCAATGGTAAATCCAAATATAAATTACAGAATAAATTTCAATGGTAGATCCAAAGAGAAATAATATTTTAGTTTAGCGGGCTGGTTTGAATTTACAGATCCTTATGAAGGCGTTTCTGTATTTATATGTTCACCTAAATCTAGGGGACGGCTTAGTATGGGATATTTGTAATATTTTGGTGAATTACTCTGGAAAGGTTTTATTAGCAATATCTTGAAGGAGTTGGTCAGTGAAGTTAAAGGCGATACAAGTGTTTTATGTACAGCACACTGTGTCGTGGGAGAAGCGAGGACTACCACAAGAACAAATACTGTTATTACTTCAGGCAAACATTAGATTCGGTGATAAGTTCAGTTTCAACTGCATGAAGTGTAACTAAACATGTACTCTTGAATCGAGCGACTCCGCGCATGTAGATACAAGTATAATAACTTCTAAACAAACAAACAAAATAAACAATCTTTGATTTGGAAAAATAATTGAATGTTTTATTTGAAGTTCATTAATAATTTAGATATACCGGTACACATTCCATTGCCAGAAATAAATTTGAATGTTGTGTTAACGATACTCAAACAAGTATGGAAACAATGACCGTTTAAACACCTGTCATAGTTTTAGTAGCATCGACTATGTTTGTAATTTTGTGAAAATTGCGATTATATTTCATTACAAGATTCAGTACTGAATACTTACCGTAATTACAAGAGACAAGATTACTGAATTATGGTTAATTAATGGTTAAGATCACACTTGAGGGTATTGAGTTGTTTTATAAATGGTTTCTCATATTCCTCCACGCAAATGCAGATAAATTTCCCCTAAATTGTACCATCCCTATTATTACCACATTAGTTAGGCTGTGGGGATATCCCGGATGGGTAGTAAGTCATGGTGCACACAACAAAGAGATCCTAAACCTTTCATCCACTTGTGTAAGCCTACTTTCTCAGAAAGCCAACGGAAGAGAAGGGCCCCTTGTAGAGGTGAATAATAAATAAGGTTCTTGTATTCTCTGAATATTATATTACTGGATATATGGGGTGAGCTTATTTATAATGGAGGAGCTTTTCTTACCCTAAAAAGTCGATAAACTCTGAGTGTGCCTTTGTTATCACTTATCACTCCCTCGGTTTTACTTATACACGCACTAAAATGTTAGGACTTGAGCTGAACTTTGTATTGCGGGAGGTTTTAGGTATTTCATTGTATTTAGCATTATTCTTAGCGTTGTTTCAGCGAGCTTCTAACCTATTTGTCTTTGAGTTTGTCTTTAGTTAAATAACAACTCTAAACACAGTCGGTGTGGTTAAAAAGTGTTTTTATTTAGTGATGTGTTTTATCGTATGTGTCTGTTAGCCTGTGAATTTGCAGTTTTTCTAGTAAATATTTAACTAGTATCTTTCTATAATGTTTATGGAATCAAATTGTTTAACGCCTTTTCCCCTTTACTAAACTGTTCTTTTAACGTTATTAAAGGAATTACTTGGAACGGTTTCATCAGGTTTTGTCATGCATAGATATTTCTGGAAAATGTTATCAAATAGATAAATTAATTTTAGTTCAGAGCCATTCGTTTATCTCTAGTCTTACAGGTCCTATCTTATAATCTACATAACACAACACTGAGACCCAGCAAGATAAGCTTGGGAATGTAGGCTACGATATAATTACAAATATTCTTGAAGATAGTCTTGAGTACGTTCTTGATTGATATTTTAAAGAAAACTGTAATAATAGGGATCTCTGGTTTCTCTTTGACTGATTTTTACTTTGAATTTTATGGTCTCGCTGCCAAATTCTTGGCTTAAGGTATAAGAATCGTCTTGGACTAGCTCACTATAGACGTGGTCAGGGTTTGACTCCTAGATAGGTGCATTGTGGGGTAATTCTCCACAATTGATTTCCACATCCCCCTGCTGTGCTAAATGAGAGTGTAATTTCTCTAAAACTGTCCTCATAGCCCCTAACCCATGAACAACTACTAGCCCTTGTTTTGTACTTCCAGAATTTGTAATAAAATGTATCTTTACCTAATTTGAAAATTTCTCTGCACAAATAACAAAATCAGGAAGTTGGAGCCAAACACCTAACAAATTCCTAATATATGTGATAGTAAATTGATGATATTGTGAGCATGTTTATTTCCTTGAATTAAATAAACATGCTTGCTAATAGTCATTACACTCGCAATCAAACATACATCAAACATACGCTTGTGTTGCTTGGACTGTACTTGAAAATATGAAGATGATGGTTGAAGTGAGAGTGACTGTACTAGAGTTTGTTAAAATACCAACTTTAAAAACTTAGTACATGAGGTCAGAAACTAAACACAAAACTTCTGGTCAGTCAAACACACTAACTTTTGGAAAATGAAACATTTTAATCTTGGATATAGTAACATCTCTTACTACCCGTTGAGGCTTTACGCATATGTACTAATGGATTAGGGACGAGGAAGGTTGAATTTATAGTGAGTGTAAATGCATTTGCGTCGAAGGAGATTGGCAAATAAAGGAAAAAAACATCCTCATTACACCCGACCAGGACTCAAAACTCGATATTTCCATCATGAGCAGTCTAGTCTATTGCGAGCATGATGCCTTAGACCATTTGGCCACCAAGACAGGTATGTCTTTTATTAAATATGCTTGTATATTTTACACGTTAGTTAGAGAAACATTTTAATCGGAATGGATCACATATGAACTCAAGTATCTCTACAGGTTTTCCCTTGTTACAGCGCCACTGGTATATCTTTACAAGCACGTACATCCACCTGGGAATATCCTTACAAAACAATTATATACAGTCACATTTTCTAAGGAAGAGACTTATTTAAGCGTTAGGAGCTTCCTTTAATGTAAACTTGATTGTGTTCTCACTGATAGCCACTTCTGGCACTGAGACACATCAACTCGAACTATCCAGCTCTCTCTTCTCGCTATGGACAAGAGAGTAGTACTATAGTTACCACACTCGCCGCGCCGCAAGCATGGCGCTCATCTCGCCGTCCACTTGACACCGTGAGAGGTTGAGTCAGCTAATTATGTGGAATATTAATTACCCTCTCGACTGAACCAAGGGGCTCCTCGACCACCAACCAGGTCTACTTGTTGATAGAGCTATAGCACGGTATTAGATCAGGTTAAGAGACGGGAGAGGAATGAGTAAAACACGTCACAAAGTTATCGACTGGCTTCAATCACGAGATGGGCTAGAACGGTTCCGGGAAATAACGAGTTAAGGCACACAATTTATAAAAACAACATCATGACCTATTGTGGTTTTATTTTATTAAAGAACTAAGAACTTTTCCAAAAAATAAATAATAAATAACCTTACAAATTTCCTATAGCGACGAGAAAAATTGTTATTACATTTTTTTAAATAATTAAAAATAATTTTAAGTTTGACATAATTTAATCAAGTATTTTAAAAATAAAACCAGCACAATATTCATAAGAGCCACCTTTCAGAGGAACTACCACAGCTTGAACAGCTCGTAGCATAGTAGTGGAGTTTTCTGTAGTTGTCATTCAAACTCAGTCGAATTTAAGACAAGGAAACCTTTTTAATATTCTGTAAAACACACACAATATATTTATTATAAAGTAAAAAATACTTCTACTATTTCACTTTTCCAAATTTTGCTATTGTGAAGTGAAGAATTCAAAAAATAAAAATAAAATAAAATGCACTTCGATCTAATTTATGATTTGATCGTTATCTTGTATAATCTCCCGGTAAATTGAACGTTGGATGGGCTCTTGAATTAAAGAAGAGCCAATTGTTCTACTTTGTCCTTACAAGTTAATTTTTGAGTTTGGTTATTTCATCAAATGTTGGATAAAAAGCCTTAAATATCAGAAGGTCAGAACTTTCTTTAAGGGAGAAAAATTAGATTTAGGCCTGGTTGAAAAACAACCAAGGGATGAATTTCCAGGTGGTTTTACACGCCTTAGCCGTAATTAGCGTGATCAGGCAAGATGGCTGACCTCACTCGTGTTCCTAAGCCACTGCGTATCAAAGCGTGAGAAGAGAAGATTCTCAAGACTCAATTCTCAAGGACAAGTTGTGAATATTCCCAAAACCTCTCTTAGCTAGCCTACCCTATGGGACTATAAAATAATTCATTACAATCATTTGAGAAGGGTTCAATGTTAAAATGTTTAGAACTAATTTCCCTGATTTAAATAAATTATGCAAATCATGTCCTGATTTTACATTCCAAACATGATTTTGTTTGAATCACATTGCGGGGATCCCCACTTATCTTCAAGAGAATTCTAGTGTTTTCTGTAGGATGTGCCCTACAAATATGGTTCTCTTTTATCGTTCAACTAGAAGAAGTACCTGGCGTTGACTGGGATAACCACAAGATGGATGGCCAACACTTTTATTTATCTCAAACAGACTTAAAAAAACTCTTCATTTTAGTTCCTCCGACCCAGTTTTCAAGCAATTAAAAACATTTAATCAAAAATGTCAAAGTTCTGACTTCAAGGTGAGCATGTTCGTGCATAGGGGCTGCTAGTATTTATCTTTCACTCTCCGTGCGACAGATGTCGCACAAACATTTCCAGCCATTTAGAGGAACATTCTCTCTTGCTCCTACATTGAGGAACATTCTCTCTTGCTCCAACATTGATGAACATTCTCTCTTGCTCCAACATTGAGGAACGTTCTCTCTTGCTCCAACATTGAGGAACGTTCTATCTTACTCTAACATTGATGAACGTTCTATCTTACTCCAACAATGAGGAACGTTCTATCTTACTCCAACATTGATTAACGTTCTATCTTACTCCAACATTGAGGAACGTTCTATCTTACTCCAACATTGATGAACGTTCTATCTTACTCCAACATTGAAGAACGTTCTCTCTTGCTCCAACATTGAGGAACATTCTCTCTTGCTCCAACATTGATGAACATTCTCTCTTGCTCCAACATTGAGGAACGTTCTCTCTTGCTCCAACATTGAGGAACGTTCTCTCTTGCTCCAACATTGAGGAACGTTCTATCTTACTCCAACATTGATTAACGTTCTATCTTACTCCAACATTGAGGAACGTTCTATCTTACTCCAACATTGAAGAACGTTCTCTCTTGCTCCAACATTGAGGAACGTTTTATCTTACTCCAACATTGATGAACGTTCTATCTTACTCCAACATTGAGGAACGTTCTATCTTACTCCAACATTGAGGAACAGGACAGAACACCAATATCATTAATATAAAGGGTGCGAACTATGTTTTAATTGCCCAATTTATAAGTAAAAAAGAAAGGATTAATTTTCCTAGTAAAAGATAAAGATTTGGTCTTTGATTTATTAATAGACATTCCATTTTCAGAATACCATTTATATCATCTTGTAACTCTATAAAATCTGCAATAGATTTGATAATTATCAATAATTTTACATCATCAGCAAAGAGTAAATAACAAGACGAGTTCAAATGTTTACCAATGTCATCAATAAATACATTAAAGAGAAGAGGACCTAAATTAGAGCCCTGTGGTATGCCGCAAGCGGCTAAATATATATTTGAGGTGTGTGAATAAATTTTAATAGTGAATGATCTTTCATGCAAGTAACTGCTGAACCAATTTACATATGAGTGAGAAAGTCCAAAATTACCAAGTTTAGAGAGAATAATACTATGCTGACATGAAACAAATGCCTTAATTTGGTCAAAATAAATAGCATCAACCTGACCTTGGGCAGAGACTTGAGGGGCAACATGCCCAAAAAATTCTACTAAATTAGTGACAATAGATTTACTTTTTATAAAGCCATGTTGATTAACTGAAAGTTTATTTTTAATGTGGTGGAAAGTATGCTCATGTATGATTTTCTCGAATACTTTGGAGAAAGTGTTTAAGAGAGAAATTGGTCTATGGTTAAAACATTTGTTTTTACCCCTTTTTTATAAATAGGTATGACAACACAGTAATAATACTAATGACTATAATAATAATAATAATAATAATAATAATAATAATAATAATAATAATAATAATTTCAATTTCAATTTCAATTTCCTTTATTATAGTGCCGGCCAACAGTCGTAAGACCTATAACAGGCCAGCACTGAAAAGCACACAAGTACATACCCTACAATACATACATTTACATAAGAAAACATGATAGACAAAAAATGGCCAAATAATGCCATATACCGATAAACAACCACGAGACAAAAAAGTAGTTAATAATGATAAGAATAAAAGTAACATTAAAAATAAATAACCAAATAGTGGTTAAAAGCAGTAACATTATGCAAAAAATAGATTAGAATATTGTAAACTTAAACAATGTAAACTTAAATAGTATTAAATAATATAGGCAGAACCTCTACAAGATAAATTATTGATACGGGATATCCTTAAATAACTCTCTGAGTTTAGCTTTCCTTTTATGATAAAAGTCGAATTCAACAAATCTAGAATTAACACTATGGACACAACGACCTATAGGGCTTACCTTGTAAGAGCTATTAAGAAAAAATAATTTTTGATTACGAGAAGCCCGAGAAGGGATAAGAACGCCTACATGATCAAGGGCAAATTTGCAAGAAATTATGTTATTGAAAATATTAAAAACAAAAAGGGCATCACAATAAAGTCTACGCGAGAAGAGAGTTTGGAGCCCTAATAGGTTTCGAATTCTATCATAATCATAATAAATCCGGTTACTAAAGTATTTATCATAGCATGCAGCAACAAATTTTCTTTGAACGTTTTCTAACCTAAGAGAGTCAGTTAAGGTAATGGAATTCCAAGCAACAGTAGCATATTCTAACTTAGATCTAACCAGGGAATAATACAGACATAAAAAACAGTCAACTTTCTTAAATGATGAAGTAATAAATTTAATAAGCCCAAGTAGTTTCAATGACTGGGAAATGACATGGTCAACATGATAGTGGAAATAAAGTTTGTTATCCAGGAGGACACCAAGATCATTAATACAAAGGGTGCGAACTATGTTATCACTGCCCAATTTATAAGTAAAAAAGAAAGGATTAGTTTTCCTAGTGAAAGATATAGATTTGGTCTTAGATTTATTGATAGACATTCCATTTTCCAAAGACCATTGTAGAATACCATTTACATCATTTTGTAAATCTATACAATCTGCAATTGATTTGATAGTTTTAAATAATTTTACATCATCAGCAAAGAGTAAATAACTAGAAGAGTTCAAATATTTACCAATGTCATCAATAAACACATTAAAGAGAAGAGGACCTAAATTAGACCCCTGTGGTATGCCACAGGGTGCTAAAAATGTATTTGAGCTGTGTGAATCAATTTTAATAATGAATGATCTTTCATGCAAATAACTGCTGAACCAATTTACATATGAGTGAGAAAGTCCAAAATTACCAAGTTTAGCGAGAATAATATTATGCTGACATAAGTCAAATGCCTTACTTTGGTCAAAATAAATAGCATCAACCTGACCTTGGGCAGAGACTTGAGGGGCAACATGCCCAAGGAATTCTACTAAATTAGTTACAGTAGATTTATTTTTTATAAAGCCATGTTGATTATCTGAAAATTTATTTTTAAGGTGGTGAAAAGTATGCTCATGTATGATTTTCTCGAATACTTTGGAGAAAGTGTTTAAGAGAGAAATTGGTCTATAATTACAAACATTTGTTTTTACCCCCTTTTTATAGATAGGTATGACAACAGATTGTTTCCATGTACGAGGAAAAGTTTCATTTGACAGGCTAATGTTAAAGATATAGGCTAACAAAGGGCTGAAAATGCTGGCACAGCCTTTAACAATAAAACTTGGAATTCCATCTGTCCCGGCACATCTAGAAGAACTCAATTTTTTAATAGCATTAGCAACATCCAAGGGTGTAATGTGGCATGGATACAAGGGCGCGCTAGTTTCAATAACGGGGCAGGGTAAAACAGGAATAGCTGAATTATAAACGGAATGAAAGTAGGTCCCAAACTCATTAGCGATTAATAAAGGATCCGCTATAGATTTGCCATCAATTTCTAGGTTGGATGGGAAAACTTTATTCGTACGATTATTTTTAACAAATTTCCAAAAATCTTTAGGTTTGCATTTAATACTATTTTCAATTGAGTTCATCCAATTGGCTCTGTCTATAATCAAAGTAGTTTTAACTAATTTACGAAAGTGTGAAAAATGTGAATAGAATACACTATTATTTGTTATTTTAAACTTTTTGAAAAAATTGTTTTTTTTCCTAATATAGTATTTGAGTGTAGAAGAAAACCAATTAGGATATTTGGATGAATTAAGAATATTAATTTGAGGAATATTCGTTTTGATTTTCCTTTGGACTACCTTGGTAAAATTATCTACAGCCAAATTAACATCCGTAGTAGAATAAACACAAGTCCAATCTGCAGTAGCCAGGTCATTGTAGAGATTAAGATAGTCACCGTGTGCATAGTCAATATATGTTTTAGAGGTGTCATTAATTTTAGTCGCAATAGGTACATCTAGTGAAATCAATAAGGGTGGATGAGCTAAATCAATATTGACTAGTGGTTGAGAGCTTTGAGTAATAGTAATAGAGGGGTGGTGAAAATTAGCAAAAACGAGGTCAAGGAGGTTAGTGTCGTTATCAGCTTCATTGAGTTGTTCTAATCCCTAATAATAATAATAATAATAATAATAATAATAATAATAATAATAATAATAATAATACTAAGACATCGCACCCGAATGGTGTCGGAATGACACGAGAGCGTATTCCTCCCACGGTTTCTGCACAACCCCCGCCCTCCCCCTCCCCCACTCAGGAGCGCCGCGACGCGTTCATCTCGCGGGCTTCATCTGGTCCAGTGTCATTTTTATATTAAGGACCTTTTAGAAAATACAAACATATTTTACTGCGGTCAGTAATGATAACCTTTTACTAATCTCATAATATTTTGAGTTTTAAAGCTTAGGAGATTATTGGGGAGGTAGCTATAATAATATTTTTATGTTAGTACGTAATTTTGTCAGATTTCATTTGTGAGAAATTTCATTGAAAAAAAGCCATTGCCACGTTTCACATAATCCGGCAGAACAAAATGTCTATAGTTACAATTATTAGTTTAAGTGATAAGAATTGGTTCATGCTACAACTCTTTTAAGTTTTATAAAGTAGCTGAAAAATTGCAATTAACCAAAATGAATAAGTAGATAAGTCGTTACAATTAAAATGTGCATTAGTTTAGAAAGCTAAAAAATTGTATTTGGGTATATTTATTAGAAAGTTATAATAATTATTAGCATATAATGGTATACATTCAATAATATAATGATAGTGATAAAAGTTAAATGTCATATTTTTCTATTAATAAAAACATTAAATGCTTTCTGTTGACATTTAGAGGCAAACTAATAAAATTGTTGAAATTGTGTTTTTAAAATAAGAATGGGGTATCTTTTAGAACCAGCTTTTAAGCACTAGTATTTATTGTCGACCAATTTTCGCTTCAAACATAGAATTGTATGAACCATCGCAAACTCCCGTAGCGTTCTTTCAAAAGGCGGGCTGACAGACGGAGATTGCAATAATATTGTTTTATTTCCTCCCCCTCCCCCTCTAAACAATGAACAGCCCATAAAGGGAAAACATAATACAAGACCGTTAAGTCAAATCCGCAGCGTGAGCGAATATTTCCACCAGCTGTGTCAAGTATTTTGTTATCGAATGCGCCTCTTATAAACACCTACTAAAAGGGTGGTGGTGTTTGTGATGAAATGCCTCGCTTTATTTGATGGGAGGGCAACTGGTAATTCAACAGCACCAGGGGGTGGGGGAGGGGAGGGGTTGAAATATACGTTTGATGAACTGAAGAGTCGTCCTCGTAGATACTATATCAGTCATTATGTTCTCTAATGAGAACTACACTGTGTCAATAGTGTCAGCCTCAAATCACACAGTTAGCTTGCCTCACATCTCACTCGTGTGAAACATCTCTCACACTATAGTTAGATTGCCTCACATCTCACTCTTGTGAAACATCTCTCACACTATAGTCAGATTGCCTCACATCTCACTCGTGTGAAATATCTACAATTTACTTGTTTTCAATCCTACAATCAAGTGAATATGTTGGGCCCCATAACAGTTAAAACTCCTATCCCTGTATTTTAGATTGGTCACATTATGTAGCTAGCTACCAGTATACTGGCACTTAAGGCTGCGTCTACCAGGATAGTGGCACTTAAGGCTGCGTTTAAATAAATAACTAAGACTACAGTGATGAATAACATTTGGAGAGTTGGCAAGAGGATGGTAAAACTACAGTGATGAATAACATTTGGAAAACCCCCCGTAACTCACACAAGTGAGACCAGAACCTTGAAATTACCGTCATTGGTAATCTACTCTAACGTGAGTCTGATCTCTGAAATCTCGTGAACAAAGTATTGAAAAAAATACTAAGGCAAAAATATCCTTAAATGACACACTTGAGTAAAATTTCATAATATCCTTTTCTTATAAATGCTGTTTTTTCCAAATTAAGGATATTGAATTACCAGTTATTTGGAAATATTGAAACTGTGTAAATGGCCCACACGCAAACACGCTATCAAACAAATGTGAGGTAAAGGACACTAACACACGCTATCAAACAAATGTGAGGTAAAGGACACTAACACATTATTTTGTCTAACTAACATCTACCTTGTACGAGTGAAGGAATACTGTTGAAACCCCCTCATAGTTGGATATAGGCTATAAGCGTTACATATCGACTAGGTGATTTGCCTTTCTACAATTTGCAGGGAGTCCAATTTATACAGTAGTGTATGCAGTATGTTACTGTGAATCTGTGGTGAGTTTGTAAATCGCCGGTGAATCTACAAAACCTCTGGTTCAGTTGTTGAATGTAGGAAATAACTGTTCTATTTCAAATATGCACCGAACATTTTACAAAACAACTGATGGATTTATAAAACCTCGAGCTGTCACTGCTGGGTGTAAATACCCCCTGTTAGCCAACAACCCTTTGTGCAACCCCCTAACAAGCGATAACGCGCGCAATCCAAGATACATGTTTGTCGTAAGTGCCTGTTTAATCTTTGTCGTGAACAACGTTTAGGATCGCTGAGATTATTTCCGTGGATAATATCGTAGTACGTTAGTGTTACCGTGTCGCTATTATTTGTGATTCGACATTGTTTCAATGTTTGATAAGAATAATGCTACCGGTAGAAGAAATGCACAATCGTTTTAACGATAAGATTTCCGAGATAATATCTGATAAAATTATGTTCATCTTTAGAAGCGTAAATATTTGAAGCTCATTTTTGATGTTACCAACTAATTAAAAAGTATGACGTGATTACTGTGGTGGAACAAGACAATTAATTTGTCCTGTAAAACAAGTTAGTGAAACTATTCAGTATTACGTGTCCCTAGAAGACTTATTTGACATCTTACGTGAGTCGCACGTAAGACTCGGTCATGGTGAAAGAACTACAGCGAGCATACAAGAACCTAACTGATTGTGTGTGTACTCAAGTCTTTGTGAGACAAGCCAGAAAAAACTAACGGTTAGTAGTAAAACCAATTATTTCCTCTGATATGAAATTTAGGTGTCAGATGGATCCAATTGGTGTGCAAGCGCAGGTAGATGGAGAATACAAATTTGTATTGGTCCACCTGACAAAGTTTATTTTTCTCCGTCCGTTAAAGAGCAAGGGGTGTGAAGGAGTTCTATGTTCTTGAATACATTTTCACTACTTTTGGAGCCCCAAGTATTTTACAAAGTGACAATGGGCATGAGTTTTCAAACAGAATTGTGGAAGAAGTTTGTGCAATATGGGAAGAGCTGTACATAGTACATGGGGAACCAAGGCGTTGAAAACATTTTTAGCACATGGATGGAAATTTATAATACAAGACATTGGAGTGAGGGACTTAAGGATATCCAGTTCATGAAAAACCGGACGTATCACAAGTGTAGCCCCTTTGAAGCAATGTTTGGGTCTCAATAGTTCCTTATTGCCCTCTTCCTCCATATCTGATATAACAACACAAGATTAGCATTGAAACCTTCAGAATCTCTAGCGAAGGAGGAGAAGAGACAGCGAGTGAAGAATGTCATGAAAGTGATATAGATGCACTCTACAAGATCGAGAGCAAAATTATTTACAAAAGAAAAAAGAGACAATCTGTAATATCAGATCTAATGTAAAATAGTGAAACGAATTAATTCCTAGTGATCTCAGTAGTTGAATTAGCTAAGAATTTTGTGAGGAAACAGCGTCTGACCAAACTAAGAAAATGAAGATGATGTCAGAAAAAAATTCCAATTGTAAATATAGGTGACATTCGTATTCGAGACCAAGCTCGAGTTGATCCTAGAAATAAGCTGGCTGTCATCCTCCACGTTGTGGACGACCAGAACTAAACCCGGAAACAGGAATACCAGCTACAAAAGCCACAGTAGTCTATCTTGTTTTAACAAGTAGATGCAGCTCAATTTGCTTTTATCTCATAGTTTTCATGTTTTGTTGTATCCATTTTTATTAGTAAGTTTAAAATTACAACAGAATTTTTGTTTGAGATGTTTATTTTAATTTTTATATATATAAGTGTAATTTTTCTATGCTGAATAGTGTTGAGCTTTGAAATAAAAATATTTTCTATCAATGAAATTACAGTAATTTAATTTAGTTAGCAAACTGTAGCTCATACTGTAGCTTTATGGAAAATCTTAACTTTATTATATTCAAAATGTAGTTTTTTTTTGTCCTTAGGACCATGATTTCATACAACAAATGATTGTAATGAACAGGATTATATATATATTTTTTATCATTAAGGTATTTTTATTTGATTCCCATTTCACTTAACGGGGTAGGCATTGGCTATATATGCAATTATTAAAGCATAAAATTTTTTTTTTATGAAAACATCCCAGTTAAATAAATGAATTTCCCCCGGTTATAAACAAGTAAAGAGTCAAGTTACGTTTTTTTTATTAAAATTAAGAAAAAAAGTAAATCAAAATTATTAAAAAATAAAAATATCATTTATTTAAATATTTTTATATCTTAACTACTTTTGAATACTTACTATATTTACAATATGATATAATAAGATTGTCGTAAAAAGTATTTGCATCAATTTGCACAGTTTTTAATAATAATTTATAGTTGATTGGAATGTATACAAATTCCAAATTGTTTGAAATGTTTTACTAAGGCACAAGATTTAAAAAACTCAACGGATTCAAAAACCTTTTGTAAATTTCATTTACTTTCATATGTAGCCGATAACAGCTATCCTCTTAATTCTTCTAGTCATTTAAATTGTACTTCAGAGACTTTGCATGTTAATTGCTCAAATAACTTCAATTATATTTTCCATTATAAAATTTAGTGATTATATATTTTTTTAGTATCTATTAAATGTATCTATTTTCATGTAATTAAAAATTCTCCATTGGTGAAAACTTCTAATTCTTCATTCCTGTAAGTTAGAGCACAAAAACATCCAGCTATAAAGTTGAAAACTATGTTTTATACTTGCACCAAACTTGAATAGAAGTTTTATAAAATCACCAGTAAATTTAGAGAATGAAATTTATGCTCTATACGTTCGCCAACATGTGTGAGGTATTTTATAAAATTATCGGTAAATGTAGATAAATCCTATTATTAGTTACATTTCCCATTGATTTCAATGATTCTATACATACTCAAGTGATTTTATATAAAAACCAATTCAGCACATTCAGAATAACACACTCCAAACCCTTCCTTCACCTCTGACAAGACGTGTATTAACCACAACTTGTGAATGTGAGGAATTCCAGGTCTCCACCGTGGTTCGGATTCAACGTTAAACAGTAGGTCCTCCATTTCATCTCACAATCACCCTACCATTACACATTAGTGTAAGTGCGTATAACATGAACGGGTAGTAAGACGCGGTGCTAATAATAATAATAATAATAATAATAATAATAATAATAATAATAATAATAATAATAATAATAACAACAACAACAACAACACACACTAACAGACTAAGTTTAAGGCACTACAATAGCCGAGCAGAAATTTATAAACCTTATAAAGCAACTGAACTTAACGTGGCAGTAGGAGAAAAAAACAGGCAAAGAGGTAAATTCAAATGCTATTACCTCCTTATTAAATTATATCTACACATATAAATTTTATGTTTCTACCTTCCTTTCTCGAGAATTTAGGCCTTAATGATTAACAAGAATATGTGTATTTTCTATATTTTCAGAGTGGGAAATTTCATTTTTAACCAATGTTACAAGAATATAAAGTCACAGAAAATAGTTTTGTGTTCATTTCAAATAAACATCAAACTCGTGTACTAATACATCATTTTGTCAATATTTAACATAAGCGCAACATCTGATTGGGAATATCTCAGCTTCCAAGACAACCCCTTAACATTTTATAATGTTATTTACAACTGAAGTATAAATGCCATTTTAATTTGGAACTATGATAATTAGTACTGTTTGGATTCAAACAAACAATTCAATTTATATAAAAAATATAAAAAATGAATACATAACGTATTATTAACAATAACAATAACTGTTATTAATAACCATGCTCCACATCTTACTACCCATGTGGGTTGTACAAATATTTGCACGAGAAAGAAACATTCATTTATGGAAGATTGTATGAATGGAAAACAGTAAATTGGTATTATCTTAGATTAGACTAAGCAACCAATGTATCACTATTTGTAATCTTGGAAATACTGGCTCAGTTAGCCTTTGATAATACAAATGGAACTATACTGTAAAAGAAAAGTAAACGAGAATATTTCTTTCTTTTTAAATTTCCAAATATATATTTTCCTGTTGCCAGACATATTTTATCTTTCCCCCACAACAAGTGTTTGTATTCAAGCCTCTTAAGCACAATATTTTGCCACGCACTAATTAAGAGGAATAATGTTGTTCCTTTCCTGAATAGTAACTGTAGGAATTAAAGGGAATACTTCATTCTAAAGCTAAAAAACAAACTCACGTAACCCTTTTCTAAAACAAAAGCGTGCATTTATTAATTCAAGACACGGTTTGTAGGGTCCCAGTGTTTTGTTTTCTTCCAACTTCCACTTTGGCCAACCAAACAAACTGTACGAACAAAAGTATCGTAAGGGGACTGTGTTGTATATGCTTACAAACTGCATAGCCCTTGCTATTAGCTTTGAAGAGCTGGCAATTCTTGTTAATTGTTTAAATTATTTATCATTGGGGTGTTTGACACGAATCTAGCATAGTGTTTTGTTTGGCAGAGGACAGGTCAAGGGAACTTCTTAGCATGCATTTGTCTTTGCAATTCTACAGCTCTTTAATTGAAACATTTTATCAAAATTGTATGTTTAAGAATATTTGAATAATATCTAGGTACTATACATGGTGATAGTGAAAGTAGAAAAATAAAATTTACAAGCTATTTAACTAAAAAAAGTAGACATAAAGTATATTTGTATTAGTGTATCGCTCAGAACTTGGTTTAAACTTTGCATACTACCCCCAACACCGGGCAAAGTCAAATGTTTAAAAAAATAACTAACAACTACACCAACTATTGTAATGGTCATCTTCGTATTTGATCATAAAATATTTATTTATAACATACAATTACTTTAAGAATATAAATTTGTAAATTTGAAAAAAAAAAAATCACAAAAAACATAATATAATCTAATTCAACCAACACACACGCTTTTTTAAAACTATGTTAATGATTTTGCTACGCTAATAGTTATCAGTGTAAAAAGGTCTAAACATATTAGACAAGTATATAATATTTTCATTTAAAATATCTATTGATATTTGGTATTCCCTGGGAAACCCATTTTTTCAAATATATCTTCAAATTATCAGCTAGCTATAAAAATATTCTTAGTAACAATACCGCATTTTTTTTAAGTTCTCATGTTTACGATGAATGGGCACATTATTGGTACAGTTTGAAAATTTAATCTTGAGATTTTGACGAAATTGTATTTTGTGCTTGCATCAGAAGCAAAAAAAAAAATTTTCAACACGCTTCTGTTGGTAGCATTTTTATGTCTGTACTCAAATAGATCGAAAAAGTTGGATAATTTCTTTAAAAATTTAGATAAACGTTTCTCTCTCGGTGCATGATTAATTTTAGAGTATAAACATAAAGTATGAGGTTACTTTACATTTAGCAACAACTATTGAAATGATATTATCTTGCAAATATATATAGTTACAATTTTAGTCATACATAGAATATAGAGTAGTAGCTTATAGTTCCTATGTCTGATAAAATAACAATATGGCATTCAAGCTATTTTATATTTCCTAAAACGTGAAAACACGTGTACCACTTTATTGAATAAACGATAGTGATATTTTACATTTAATGTGATATCTTAAATTATTTTTTACATTTATATAAATGTTTCCTGTTCTATTTCTGGCATTGTCAAACATTTAAAATCATTGGAATCGTGGCTTCCCATTTAAAATTATGACTCGATGGTTCTACAGGCTATTTAAGTTGGTTTTTATTAGTTATTTCAGAGAGTACCCATATTACAGACACATTTGGATACATATTTCGATAGGATGGTAACCATTACTACCATTATTAATATTATTAATATATACATAGCCGAGTGTCATACATTTCAGAAAATTTAGCTCGATCTGATACATTACCGTTAGGTTTTCATGCTTACTTTTATTCTATATCACTCATTTGATTCATACATTCATAGGTCTGTTCCTGTCTATGATCTTTGATATTTTTATTTTGATATAAGTGTGCTTAGAAAGTTTACACTAAACATTTTACCCACAACATCAGATGGTATAGCCACTCTTGTATTGTACATCATATCCACAAATAAATCAGAGTAATTTTTTCCACAGCACACTTTTTACCGTTGATTACATCGAGAGCTATTAAAAAGATAAAGTCGTTGAAGTTTTGGAGGACTAACTAATCTTGTGCAAAGATAATTAAATATAATATAGAATAAGGTGAACAAATATTGTGCTTGATAATATAATGCAATCTTTGGAAAAGTGAACGTAAATTGTTTGACTTGCTGAGGCGAGGACTATAAGTTGCAATTACAATTTATCATTCAGCTACAGCTATTCTGAGAATGTTATAATCTTGGTCGGGTGAATAAAGGGTGGCTGTCTAATAATTATTTATCGGTGTGTTTTTCCACCCACTCTCAACGCTAATTGAAGGAATTTACTCTAATGCCCCTCCCTCCAGGTTAAATCTTTACTAGACTGTTTTATAACAAACACAAAGGTTCTAAGGAATCGTTGTTGGAGTAAAGACTTAAGTTCGACGTAAACCTACTTGCGGCGTGAAGGGTAGTAGATGCGAGATTAACCCACCTCACTGGCCGCATGGTTTATATTAGGAGGAAATCGTGGTTCAATCCGGTCAGGTAAACTGAGGGTGGTTTTTCATAAATGGTTTTACACATTCTCTCTCCACGAAAATGTGGGTTCGTTTCCTCTAAATTCAACCTTCCCCATTTCTAGCAAACTAGCGTAGTTAGTACCTAAGTGTATAACCCGAATATGGCATTAGGAACTAGGAACATTGTTACAGAATAATTGAGAAAAGAGAAACATCTTTGTCCACTAAAGATCATAAGAATCAAATTAATTTCCATAGACCTGATTTAAAAATAAATAAATATTTGCTTATAGTTCAGAAATGGTTCGTTTTATAAATATAAATTTAAAATCAATGATTTTTATCTTTAATAGCACTAAAATTTGCATCGTTGTTTCTCCTATCACGTAGAAAAAGAAACGATTGCTTTTACATAATTAAATAAGTTAAACCTGATGAAGGATAGGGAAAGAAAGCGCAGGACAGAAATATATAAGTTTAACAAATAAGTTTATTAAAAGGTAAACAAAAAGATATAGAATTACATATAAGTAACAAGATTTAAATTCAATTAATTAATGATAACTGTATTCCGTTATCGAGGTAGAAAAAATTAGGTTGGACGAATTTGTATCCTTACTTTGTACTCAAGGAACTGACAGTAGTTAGATAAAACATTCTATTTAGTTACACAACTCTAGAAATAGAGATATTACTTTGAATCATCTGCCAGAACTCGGCAACAGTAAAAAGGAGAATTAAATTTTAGACAAAATAAAAAGAATATCTAGCCAGGCTAAGACCAGACTATTACCTGAGAAGTCTAATCAAGAAAAATAGTTAAACCATTGAAAATAGAAACATAGCATCAAATCCTATATTTTTAGAGTTACTTAAAAGATTATACTTTAAGCAAGGGTTGCGTACCGTAAATAGCTACACAAACAAGGGTATAATCGGGATCGCAACCTGTCACTGACCTAACTAGGTCCACGAAGAAAATGTTAGATGATCTGATTGTAGCCATAAAAGGATTATAAACGAGATCATACCATTTAGGGTGTCATAAAAATATAGCGATGTCTTAAGGACTTAGAAAAGGAAATCTAATTCATGGATTCAGTATACTCAATCACCTGGTATTATACATAGGTAGAGCATAGAGCCCTCGTATTTAAACTATGCCTTATGGGCATAGGGAAATAATCGTTAGACTATTTGACTAAAGAAACTATGCCTGATGGACATAGAAAATGATTCAGACACTCTAACACAATACACTATGTCTAAGGAACATAGATAGCAATGTCAGACATTCTGAATGTATACTTAATATTCTCAGAAGAGGCTTCCTCTACGACGTGGGGGTAAGACCGACGTCTGAAACCTCGTGGCCACCAGTAGTATTAGGTGCTGAAGTCATATGGAGTGGTTTCTTCTACGGTGAATAAATACAATGGAATACAAAAAGTGATCCACGGGGAATCTGTTATATAGCAACAGAACCTGGACAGGACATGAAGATCTAAGGGAAAGGGGGGGGGGCGAAGAGTTTTGAAATAACTCCACTTCCTCACTAGCGCTGTCAGCAGGTGTGGTGAGCAGAGACAATAATCTCTCCTTTCTTCGACTTGTGCCCTTCGATCAAGACGTGAAAATGCTCACGATACCGAAATGGGGCAATGTTCCTCGACGCTTGGGCGTTTCCCGGCAACATCAATTCTGAGTGAGTCATCACCTGTCTCTTCTTATTGGAATGGATTAGTACTTGTTAACTTGTTTTAATAGTCTTTATGGAATTTTAATTGTCTTTTTGGAACTTTAATTGTTTTTATGGAATTTTGATTGTAGATGTCATATTATATAAATGACACGCTACAAATTTTACTCTGTGCTTGAATCAATAGGAAGTCAGGAGGTAGCTGAGCAGACAAGAATATAAGCCTTGAAACAAGAACATGTTTGACATACAAACACAAAACAAATTTAGTAGAGTTTTATTTTTTACGTTCTTGTGTACACAAGGAGTTAATTTTATATAATAATATTTATCTAGCAGGTTTTTTTGAAGGGGAGTAAGGGAAATAAATCAAATAAACATAAATAGTAATACATTACATAAATATATATCAAATAGTATTAAATTAATCTTTTCTCTGACCTGAGGGGGTTAAGTTCTAGAACAACATAATTCATTTAAGCTGGTTTTCCTTTGAGATTTTCTATTCTCCCTTCAGGCAAATGATGGCTTGATTCATTATCATTTAATCTCCTTTTCTTTCTCGTTGATAATACAAGTGTTTGTTTAGTTTATTTAGATGCTCGATTAATACTATCAAATAAATTATTATAAAATTAAGGCACCACCTCTAACTTATTTTTCTTACAAAGAGTTTGATACAAATTAAAATTAATTTAAAGCTTTCAAATGTTTAACTGAATTGAATGAGGTCAAACCATTTTTAAAGTGAATTTTGGTGGAGGCGTGTAATATTGTCAATCTTAGGGAGATTTAACATAAAACACATGTAATTATTGAAATACATCCAAGCAGTGTAATAAAGCGTTTTCTGTCAACGTCAGGAACAAAAATAAAGAGAGCGATACTACTAAAGTGGAACAGGCAGAACAAGGTATAAACCCCCCAAAAAAGGAATTTGTTTGTTATACGGCCTTCTGTAGAGGTTTTAAGGAGGGGACAGGGAAGTCAGGAGTTAATGTTGAAGAACGCTTTTGTTGAGATGTTTTGTTTATTTGTGGCGATTTTTATTTTCTGACGTTCAAAGAACTATTACTAAAACTTGACTCTTGAATAAACATGTGGCTTTGGCTTTAAGGATGCTCTCACTTTTGGGCTCATTTTTTATACAAAATAAGTCTAGAAAAGTCTATCACTCTTAATAAACGCACGCACACAATTGGCAAGAGTTTACCATCTATTTATAAAGCTAGCTGTAAACAAATATGGTTTTAATATTCCTTTATATTCCAGAACGAAGGGGCCAGGTGTCAAGTTTTTTTGTGAGACAGTACAATTACATTATTTTATATATATTTTTTATAAACACTAAAAACTAGACTGACATGAACTTGAGAGTAGATCTAGAGCCCATGCAGCGACATCATGTCTTGGTATCCAAGGCTGACACCAGTTGCCCAATTATTTTATTTTTGTTTGATGTCCTCGAAACTGGAGAGCTTCTAGCATCCACGACAGATGGCGGCATCCTGATGCTATTCCCCAAATGGCATTCCTTTGTTCCCAAGTTTATGTGGCAACATAAAAACTGAAAATGCCATGAGACATATGACAGTCTGTGCCAACAATAATCCACACAAAGGGATAGAAAGATGTCATAAAGTGAACCAGATATTATTTTAACAACTTCTGAACATTAACATTTATTCAAGTGTGTAAGCTTGGATCAATTTATAGCACCTGGGGTGCCATTTACACAACATCCAAATGAGTCGTAAAATCCACTAAATGAATACCAAATAATTCAATTTTTGTTGTTTGTAAATGCA
This sequence comes from Timema genevievae, assembly GCA_902155825.1. NCBI lineage: Eukaryota > Metazoa > Arthropoda > Insecta > Phasmatodea > Timematidae > Timema > Timema genevievae. The sequence continues at coordinate 36,674 of CABFWO010003529.1, forward strand.
ATATATTCATCATATCAATGAACCATTTTGCTTTTTTTAGTCTTAGTGAACAAGTACAAAGCAGACAAATGTATGCTCGTGTAGTGGTAGTGAGATTTAAAACAGAGCTGAGATAAATCTGAGAAGTGTCATGGGTCTGAATTTTTAAATAACAATTATTTTAGCTCGATATTTTACTTTAGCTGTTATTTGAAACATATCATAGACAATAAGTTGAATAATACATACATATATTCACTTATTTAGACTAATATTATAACTTTGATTGTTTATACACTTATTACTGATTTAATTTTAATCTATATTTATATAATAAAACTGTAAATCTGTCTATCCGTTCAGTTCAATTCTCTCTTTTTGTTTGTTTTCAGTGTTCCCAAAATTACTCATCGGATTGAGATGGAACTATTTCTATTATACTCCATATCTCTAAGAATCAAATATAAACTATATAAAATCATGCTAGCTAATCAGCGAGTGAAGCAGTGTAAAAAACAGACTGTTAGTGTGGCTACATTTGCATTTTAAATCTATAATAATTCAAATATATTAACTTTTAATCGATGTAAAAATATTATTTGTAAGTTCCTTGATAGCGAGTGGTCTGGAAATATCAAAAAACGAAGAATGTAAAATAATTTTTTTCTGTTTTTCTTGATCGCCAAATCAACTGCAATCCAAAGAGCAATTAGAGAACATATTTCAATCTTAGCCAAAGAAAGACAATATAATATTGTGTTTGTTGTTTTGTATTCACATTAATAGGCTAATCGTTATTATTTAACGAATAAAACTTACACCTTTGTAACATTCAACATCTTTATGTGATGTTAGCTAACATTTATGTGGATACATATCCTGACAAATAGATGAACTATCCAATTGAGAGGGAAAATATTTATTAAAACGGTATAAAGCCATAGCCGACTATTTAAATGCTATAAATGTATTATAATTTTGGTTTATGTTTGGTTTGTCACTATCCATCTCAAGGTTTAGTGGAAACACATTTGGTTTTATTAAACTCCGGACATTGTGAACCAAATATTTGGGTCCACATTGGTTCACTATAAGTGGAGTTGACTGTACATTGATATGTTGACGCCTTAAACCTTGTGACCCAAGTAAATAGAATAGTGGCGGTTTTCAGGTGTACTTAGTGTGCACCTCGATTGTATTGTTTAGAACTAAATATGTCGAGCCTAATGTCTTAGACTGCGTGATTGTTGGTTCGGAAACTTTACGAACAAAGGACCATGGAAATATTTGCTTTGTATAATTATTATTTAGGGAAACTATCATATGTGGACTTTTTTTTTACTTTTACCCTACTATTTATATAAAAATAAGAGTCTGCATTTTGTTTGTTTGTTTGTTGCTCGCCCAAACCACTACAAACAACAATAATGCCGAGAATGAATATACTAATAATTCCTACATATGTGGAGTTTTGTAAAATGGGGGATTTAGAAATCCCAAAAACTTACATAGAAAACTAATTCTCACTGAACCTGCTTCAATGGATGCATGGTCTAGGGCATAGCTCTCACAATAAACTAGACTGCTGATGCTTATACAACTTCCCACTGTTGGAGAAGATTGAAATTTCTCAGGCTGGTGTATGAGCCCCACAAACACTCAGAAATATTTTTTTTTGCAAAATTTACAAGTGTAAAAAGGGTAAAAATAAAAGTCCTAATTCAATCGAATAAAACATTTCCCAAATAACGTATTTACAATTTCTTGGTTGACACATTTGTTTTTAGATTGGAAATTACGGCATAAAGAATACATCAGGATGTTGAACATCATAATTCGATATCTGTCTGTCCGCATGAATTATTCGAACAATTCTAAACATCCTAGAAATAAAAAATTTGGCATCCGGTTGGCTTTCAAATATTGTTTTCTAGAAATGTCCTGAAATAAAAAATATAATATTGGGGATTCGAAATAATTGATAGAATTATGCGAAAAATATTGAAAATGGATCATTTCTTTTCTATAGTGTAAAATGTTAAAGTTATATTTAGTAATTTTAATTTGTTTAAACCCTTTAATATCCAATTATTTATGCTATGTTACTCTTATAATCGAGAGCAATAAATATTGTGTATCAGAAAGTTAAAACTTAATCCTAAATATAAATGTCAGTATTTTCGTGTANTTTCAGAACAGTTGACATGACGTCTAGAAACTATCTCTCCGTCACAAGCAATCCAGTCCAATACGATTGTGGCGCGTTATGCCATTGCAGGTCGAAGACTAGTGGTCTAATTGTAGGCATGGTATTGACAAGTGGATCCATCTCAGACTGCGACGGAAATTCGTTAGGTTAACACGACAATTCACGAATAAGAACACTGAAGATAAGCCAACAAACGAAGGCCATATCAGAAGATAGCAGCATGAACACACCTTGACATCTGCATACAGTTTGATTGAATGGATATTTGGCGTGTCAAACAGCACCAATAGTTTGCGGGTTGTTTGGAGGGTTTCAGGGTAACTTTATGACGTGTCAAAGAACCGCCGCCGCACCGTACAAAGAGATGGCGCCAAAACACAACATAACTACAATAGCACAGGCGTCGCGACGCTCCACCACAGCTATCGAGAGAGGAGAGGGGATGTTGGCGGTCCCTGTCTTCACATGGTAATAAGGTCACCAAGGTCACAGGAGGAGTGTGACTGCCAAGACACAAAGCAGTACAATCCGACCTCTCTTTAGAAACACAGCGCTGTTTGTATTTTCAGACAGGGCTGTAGTGGCTTCACACGGTACTTTCCTTGTTCATATCAGGTTTGTGAACAAGAAGTTAATTAACAACATGTTTCAACAACCAATTATAAATAAACTACCCCTAGATTTAGTGGTCGAATGGTCTAAGACGTCATTCTCGCAACATACTCGACTGCCGATACGAAGTTCAACCTTCCTCATCCTTAACACATATGCGTACAGACCACACTGTTAGTCAGACCAGGTGATAAAATAAACAAAACGAGCTCATCTTTCTCTCTAGAGTAAAATTCATTACTGATTCGAGCTTATTTATAAGTTTGAAGAGTAGAATAGACTAAAACTTTCCCTTATTGTTCTTATCACAGCGTTTGAATCATAACTACACCGGTTGTAATAAACAGGGTGGAGGGTGGTAAACAAGGTGAAGGTAGGAGGTTGGTAAACAAGATGAAGGTTGATAAACAAGGTGAAGGGAGGAGGTTGGTAAACAAGGTGAAGGTAGGAGGTTGGTAAACAAGGTGAAGGGAGGAGGTTGGTAAACAAGGTGAAGGGAGGAGGGTGGTAAACACGGTGAAGGGAGGAGGGTGGTAAACAAGGTGAAGGGAGGAGGTTAGTAAACAAGGTGAAGGGAGGAGGTTAGTAAACAAGGTGAAGGGAGGAGGTTAGTAAACAAGGTGAAGGTAGGAGGTTGGTAAACAAGGTGAAGGTAGGAGGTTGGTAAACAGGTTGGAGGCAGGAGGGTGGTAAACTTACAACCCTCGCAACAGAAGGAAAACCTCTGGTACCACGTGACCTAGCTATGTCCTTGGCAACATTTCCCTCTTTAAATAGTACATTTGTATTCCAGCGTCGTATACATCATGGTGACATAAAGAGGGTTGCATGAAAGGGGGTGGACTGTGAAAACCGCCGCTATCAAGTGAGAGGGAAAGGGTGGCCTGTGTGAAACATGTTACAAACAAACGGGTCGTTATAGGGGTAGCAACCCTCTTCATGCACACAAACAGGGAGGAAACAGAGGTTATGGGGTGAAAAGTAGGCTGGAGGACACATTAGGGGTTGAAAGCCATGCGCTTGAGTCTCCGAACTCCCGTGCTAGACTGGAAGGTTAAGGTGTTCGTCTACTCCTCTCACCATTTCCATACAAATATATTTAAACGTTGAAGGATTTCTTAAAACATAATTTAATACATTTTATTTGGGGAAATTACTGAATATATAGACACAACACACCCCTGAGTCTAACTGGTCAGGGAGGTCACTCACTACTCACCTGGATGACCTGAGTCTAACTGGTCAGGGAGGTCACTCACTACTCACCTAGATGACTTGAGGCTTAACTGGTCAGGGAGGTCACTCACTACTCACCTGGATGACCTGAGTCTAACTGGTCAGGGAGGTCACTCACTACTCACCTGGATGACCTGAGTCTAACTGGTCAAGGAGGTCACTCACTACGCACCTAGATGACCTGAGTCTAACTGGTCAGGGAGGTCACTCACTACTCACCTGGATTACCTGAGGCTTAACTGGTCAAGGAGGTCACTCACTACGCACCTAGATGACCTGAGTCTAACTGGTCAGGGAGGTCACTCACTTCTCACCTGGATGACCTGAGTCTAACTTGTCAGGGAGGTCACTCACTACTCACCTAGATGATCTGAGTCTAACTGGTCAGGGAGGTCACTCACTACTCACCTAGATGACCTGGGTTTGATGCTGGTGGCTGAGTGTAATATTCGTGAATTAACTAATCATACTCCTCAGGTACAGAAGTGTATTCCCACAGCAGTGTTGGTTGTTGATGTCACGTGATCTAAATGTTGTTAGTTAATTTTGCCACTGATGGGTAGGTTAACGCTCGGGTGTACTGAGGTGGTTCTTACTACATACTTTACCACTCTACCGCCACGCTAATTAGAGTACAGTCACTATAAATTATACCTTCCCTTTCACGATAAAATATTTAGTTTCGCACGGGAATCTATAAATAAACTTTGATCTTTTTTAGTATACATTAAATTAACAACCGGGAAAAGTAACTCGATCTTAAATTATGTTTGGATATTAAAAATGTATGGGCTTAGTTTGAGTTATAAAACACGTTACAAGTAGACTTACCAAAACAGTGAACACATGATAAAAACTAACATTTCTTTTGAATATTCAGTTATATGTTCTCTATACAAAATATTTTAACTTTTGTTGTTGGTGCAAATAAAATAAAGTAGATTTGCACAGCATAGATAGTTAGTTGTTAAAGAGTTAAAACAAATGTAAGTTTCGTAGTATTGCAACAATTTAGAAAAGAAATATTTCATTTTCAAAGTTCTGGACCAGTTCGATCAGCTATTTAAAATCCGCCATATTGAGTGTTCTATTTTTTATTCTATAGAGAAAATATCTTAAGAACTATAAGTATGCCAAATTTGGGATTTTTCTAATGCTAAGAAGTGGTTGACAGACAGATATCAAAACTATATTGAAATGAACAATAATATATAAATGTACAGTCCCATATGGTTATTCAAAGTTGACCCACTACATGATGTAAATATTTTAATTTTCTACCATACAGGAATTGTTTTATTCGATTAGTTTAGGAAATTCTGGGTGGGACCCTTTCATTTATTTTCCAGTCCTTAGTTTAGATTTTTTTCTCAGAAGGCTAAGTGTGACAGATTTCAATCTTATACTACAGTGAGGAATAGTTGGGTTTTTTTATACAAAAGGTTTGGAAAATCCGAAATTCCCAAGTTCACCTACCTCCATTTATAAATTTCAAATAATTAAGAATTATTAATAAATTTGAAGTAATCCCACTATATTCCTTGCGTTTTTTAAAATTATATTTGTCTTCTGAAAGTATACAGTGGTTTGGGCTTGTATGAACAACAAAATGACTACCAATATTATTCCTTTTTATATATAAATAGGATTGAACCTGTCTAGGGCTTTGGAGTTATAGCACTCACACACATGCATATCTGTATTATTTAAATGATGATTATTGATTGGTTCCCGTTGTCAGCCTTCCCAAGTTTGAGTTCTGGACAAGATAAAAATTAGTGCTCTATAGTCTTAATTTTTTAAAAAGATGGACCCACTATATAATCTAATATAATATAACTACGAACCTTTAAACGTTGGTCAAGTGAAAATCCAATGATTAGAAGCTGAGAAAAAGACCGAAATATAGTATTTAGTAAAGCCATCTTGAAACAAAATGGAGGTCGAAATTTGTTACTAGCCTACTTATATATTAACGGAACATCCATGTGAACTTTCAACACAATCAATAGAGTGGTTTGGGCGTGACTGATCCCATATGACACAACACGATCATAACCTAAACAAACCTAACCTAATATAAAGTAAAAAGATTAGTGGGGCCGAATTTTTAATCTACCTGCAGATTTATTATATATTAGAGTAGGGATGTGCGAGAACCACCTTTAAATTCGAGACAATATCGAAACGAGAATATGAAAAAAAAAATTAAAACGTGAAAACAAGACGAGAAAACTTCCTTTGAAAGTATAAAAATGTATGTTTATCTAAGTAAGTATATTCTGAAAATTGAAAAATGACACCTGGACACGGGAATCGAACCCGGGACCTCCGGGTTCGATTCCCGTGTCCAGGTGTCATTTTTCAATTTTCAGAATATGATATCTAGGTGGAGTAATCCCCACTAATAAGCATAAATAATAGCCCTTGGCTATTAATTCTTAATAAGTAAGTATAGTTTATAGAGTGCTAAAGTACCTTTTTGACACTTGGGCTGGTACTTGCTTTGGGTTATCTTATAGTTCACTCAAACACTTAAGATATAAATAATTATGATTTATTTATTAGGTGTTCTGTCTTACGACAGGTCCATTTCTTTTGTCAGTGAACTTAGACCACCAATGCTCCCTATCCTCTGCCTCCTCCTTCAACTCCAAGAATTTTCTTCTTTCCTCCAAGTCATCCAATATTTGAATCCTCCTTCTTCCTAAGCTCCTCTTTCCTTCAACCTTTCCTTCAATGACGTCATGTAGAAGACACATTCTAAGAGTATTTAATAAAATAGTGATCGTTGCCACATATACCATTTATAGCTTAATTTTATAGTGTAACAGCTTATAATGTCAAAGTTTGATACTGAAAAATAATATTTATAACCAAAATATTTCTTAGTGAAGGTTATTTTCAGAAAGATGCGGCATATTTTTGGGTTTCTACGGTATTATTAGAAATAATTAATTCCCTATTGGGGTTCTTAGTTTCTTAGGACCATTATTTGCTATTTAATTTTGTTAGTATTTCTCGAATTTTCAAGTTTCATTTTTTAACTTTTGAGACGAGATAGATTTTTCTTGAATTTTCGAGATATTTTTGAGTCATTCTGGCAAGTGATCGTGACCCAACTAAGCTATGACAATAATACTCCTGGCAAGTGATCGTGGCTCGACTAAGCTATGACAATAATCCTTCTGGCAAGTGATCGTGGCCCGACTAAGCTATGACAATAATCCTTCTGGCAAGTGATCGTGGCCCGATTAAGCTATGACAATAATCCTTCTGGCAAGTGATCGTGGCCCGACTAAGCTATGAAGCTTTTGTGACAAGGGGTCCGTGGCTAACTGTAATGCGCCGACAAAAAGCATGAAGCTATAAGAGGATGTCATTGCTTTTCACCGTCTAACCTGTTAGCATTTATTTATTCTAATGAAGTATAATTTGGAGAAGATATATCGATATTACAGGGGAATGAGAGTAGGAAGCCATTTAGAAAATACAACGGGAGAGTTCAAACCACAACATGATATTGACGTTTAGTCTGCGTGCACAACGATGCTGTCAATTTACAGAATAATTGTAGCTCTACTTAGTCTGAGCTGTTCTGTCAGGTACTTTCTCTAATGAGTTTCCATGAACAATTGTTGTCGCTATGAAAAGTTTACTGTGAGACAAGTAGGCCTGTAGGAAACATAAGTTGCCAATTATACCTCGTTATTATCTTTTTGTCGTTCAGTTCGGGTAGAAAGACAGACAGTCCATTATTCAGTGCTGTTTCAGATGGCAGCACATAAGATGAATGCCTTGATCCAGTATAATGGGGCGAGTCGAGATTTTCTTGCCAACACTAAATGGAATTAATTTTCAAAGTTCACTTTGAGAGGAAGACTTTAAATAAGAAAGTATACAATATTCACGTATATTTGTAAAAGCGGCTTAAAATGAGAGCGCGTGAAACGATGATTAATTTTTTTTCAAATAGCATTAGCTTAAATTTACTTGCATTAGACATTCAGTGTTTTTTACTAGTTAAATTTTCTCTTTTGTTTGACTTGTTAATTACGAAGATATTCCCTTGGCGTCTAGTCTTAATACTTGTAATATTATGTTGCAATGGCCTGACATGTGAATAAATTAAGAAGCCCTAGCTAGGATCATGACATAACTAAATCATCAAACGTCAGTGAGATTTTACACATGTTCCTAGTTAAAGTATAATGTTCCTGTTTCAAGTATAATGGTCCTGGTTTAAGTATAATGTTCCTGGTTTAAGTATAATGTTCCTGTTTCAAGTATAATGTTCCTGGTTCAAGTATAATCATCCTGGTTTAAGTATAATTTTCCTGTTTCAAGTATAATGTTCCTGTTTCAAGTATAATGGTCCTGGTTTAAGTATAATGTTCCTGGTTTAAGTATAATGTTCCTGTTTCAAGTATAATGTTCCTGGTTCAAGTATAATCGTCCTGGTTTAAGTATAATTTTCCTGTTTCAAGTATAATGTTTCTTTTTCAAGTATAATGTTCCTGTTTCAAGTATAATGGTCCTGGTTTAAGTATAATGTTCCTGGTTTAAGTATAATGTTCCTGGTTTAAGTATAATGTTCTTGTTTCAAGTATAATGTTCCTGTTTCAAGTATAATGTTCCTGGTTCAAGTATAATGTTCTTGTTTCAAGTATAATATTCCTGGTTCAAGTATAATGTTCCTGTTTCAAGTATAATGTTCCTGTTTCAAGTATAATCGTCCTGGTTTAAGTATAATGTTCCTGTTTCAAGTATAATGTTCCTGGTTCAAGTATAATATTCCTGTTTCAAATATAATGTTCCTGTTTCAAGTATAATGGTCCTGGTCATGTGTTTTTGAAGTTTTTTTTTACAAAATTGTTTAATACTCTCCCTCCACACAAATGAGGGTACACTTCCTTTAAATTCCACCCTGCCCATTCCTAAAACATTAGAGTACATAGTAAATATGTTTATAGCCAAACGGTTAGTGAGATGCGCTTAAAAATAAACAAACAAAAAGATTTAATCTTAGATCGTGAGGATGAGTTGGGTTGGGGGGTGGGGGGAAGGGAAGGTGAGAATAGACCAGGGTTTTTGTAGTTTTTTTAATAGCAAAACAGTTTTTTGGCCAAAATAAAAACATAATTTCTCCAGTATAAACATAAGAGTATAATTTTCTTCAAGTGGTGATATCAACTATTATTGAATATATGTCATGAGCACAGCGGCATTTGATAACAGAGTTTTTAAATCAGAAGAAAATGTGTTCTAAATGGTTCTTAAACAAGTGAACCACAAATTTACAGGGCAGAACAACTTTTATCATTGAAGTATTTACTTTAAACTTTCCCCGGGTAAACATCTCTGAGGTGTATAGACTTGAGTCACTCAACGAGACAGAACAATCCCCTATAAAAGCCTGCAATCTCTAGAGAGGGTTGGGGGGCAGGTGGTGAAGACCAGATGGGGAGAGCCACAAATAAGAAGCTCGCAAAAAAAAGATGACTTTGAAAATTCGTTTGAAACCACCACAATTATTACAAACATTTTGGGGCCTGAGTATATTTTATCCCACCTAGACTTTTCACTTCATCTAATCTAAACCACAATTGATGGTCCTTTTAATATCCGGCGCACTTTATGTAAGTTTGAGGCCTTCCATTGCCGTATTAGCGCTCTTTTCCCTGTTGGTTTGAATTCTGGTAATAACTTAACCATGTCGTTGTGACGTAACAGAAGGAAGGAGTAGAGGGGTGGTTCTGAGCGTCCGGGGAGGGGAAGATTGTTGTGGAGGGACTGGGGGACCTCATCTGCGCTATTGAATTACTTGCCTCATCAATTACGTCACATTATACTACCATTGTGAGCAGTAATACAATCTTCTACATTTTGTTTCAGGGAAAAACAAACACTTTCAACGCTGCTCCGATAGAAATATGTACAGTATGTTTATATTTCAGAGATGGCTGATAGATTAATATTATAATCAATTATATTTGGCGTATTATCTATTAAAACAAATATTTGTGAAACAAAGTAATAATTTAAATTAATAAAGATAAAGCTAATATTATTGTATTCATTATTGTCAACTTACCAGCTTCAGTGATCGAATGGCCTAAGGCGTCACTCTCACAGTAGAATGGACTATCATGACAGGGAAAGCAGGGTTCGAATCACAGTCGGGTGTACCGAGGATGGTTTTTAAACTATGATTCCATGCAAATTTGGTTACACTTCCGCTAAATTAAACCTGTCTCATCCCTACACTTTAGCATAATTTACAATATGAGTATAACCCGAACGGTTAGTAAGACGTGGTGAAATTTTTCTAAATGTAGGCTAAATTTGATTTATTGGTTTGATACAACTGAAAGGAAATCTACCAATAACTTGGTCAATACACTTTCCACCACTTATGTATACTCACGTATATTAATTACAATAAATTAATATATATGTGGCTAACTTAATTTACACATATAATTGTACATGGGTATAGAAAACTTAGATTAATGGCCAGAGGGTTCATTGTGCTGACAACATGATACCTTTTATCCGCAACAGTTGGCAACTAGAATATTTCTTGGTCCCTGATTATTTTCGTGGCAGCGGCGGCCGCTCGTGGTACTTTGGTTTAAAACTTTCAAAACCTGGAAATCAGCTCTTCTGGACTCTGAAATGCTATTTTCACGACTTCGTAACTTTTGAAAGAATAGGTACAGATGTAAGAAAATTTCACCCAGCGTTAACAATTTTTCTACACGTAATACCTAGGTCACATGCGCAGGCACTTAACCTAAAACAGCATAACCCTCTTGTATCCGGTACTGCCGGATTAAGGGAGACGCCGTTCGTATGTGGGGTGAGGGGGGTTACCTTTTGGGCGTTGTTGTTACCCAAATAAAAGGCAAAAATTGTGAACATTATTTGTAATCACAGCAGTTGACAATGATTTCATTCATATTTCAGTTTCATTCAGTGGGCGGTGAAAATATTTGGTGGTTCGTCACACGTTTGTTAGGATACCCTTCACGGTACAAGCTAACAGCAGCTGTTCCATTTCCATTGGCTGCTTCATACTCTAGAGGCATGTCGCCAGCTCAGAATCCGTCAAATGTTATATGTTACAATACCAAGTCCGCGTTTCGAAAAACAGCCATTTGACGCGTTGTCTAGGTGACATACCTTCATCAATAAAGAAGATTTGTTTTAGTGTTCCATATCTCCCATCAAAGTTTGCTCATCCTGTATAGTGTAGATAGCTCAGGTGTTAGTTTCTATAGCCCCAGGGAACGCCAAGTAGTTTCACCAGTTTTATTTGTTATTAGGGATATATAGCGTGCACTCACTGAACAAACTGATTTCATTAGCACACAACTTACAAACTAATTTAATAACCAAACAACCAGTCTGACAAATCACTTTTGATACATTTTATATCATGTCAGGAATATAACTCGTGACATTACTTCAAGTTCGGACATTGTGATCAATTTCCAATTTAAAAAAAAATCAAAAACAGAAAGTATTTATTGAAAGGAAATGAAAGACAATCAATGTTGGCTTCAATTAAATTAAACATTGTACTAAATCATTGAACAAATATAACATTATAATATTAATTTATGTTTGGTCCCTACCATGACCGAGAGCGCTACGTCACTTAGTAGCAAAGTGCTCCGTGGGAAGCTTCTTCGCGTAATTTAATAGCTCAATCCCCATCGGAGTTTCGCGCTGGAAATTGTTGTTCAAGAATCTTCAGGCACGCGCTGGGGGAGGGGGGCGGGACCTTGGCTCATGATGAAATTAGTGTCTCGTATATTCCGGCGTTTTGACTCGGTAAACATTAATAAAATGCTCAAATTTATTAGTCTTTTCCTCTAGAAACAAATCTAGTGACACAATCGTGTAAACGTTCTCACATAGTTTAGTGCCGTCACCAGCTCTCACATAGTCTAGTGTCGTCACCAGTTCTCACATATTCTAGTGCCGTCACCAGCTCTCACATAGTCTAGTGTCGTCACCAGTTCTTACATAATCTAGTGCCGTCACCAGCTCTCACATAGTCTAGTGTCGTCACCAGTTCTCACATAATCTAGTGCCGTCACCAGCTCTCCCATAGTCTAGTGCCATCACCAGCTCTCACATAGTCTAGTGCAGTCGCCAGCTCTCACATAGTCTAGTGCCGTCACCAGCTCTCGCATAGTCTAGTGCCGTCACCAGCTCTCACATAGTCTAGTGACGTCACCAGCTCTCACATAGTCTAGTGCAGTCACCAGCTCTCACATAGTCTAGTGCCGTCACCAGCTCTCGCATAGTCTAGTGCCGTCACCAGTTCTCACATAGTCTAGTGCCGTCACCAGCTCTCACATAGTCTAGTGTCGTCACCAGTTCTCACATATTCTAGTGCCGTCACCAGCTCTCACATAGTCTAGTGACGTCACCAGCTCTCACGGAGGTTTCAGGAAACATAAAAAAGAAGCGAGAACATTTTTCACACATAAAAATAAATCTTAAAAAAAAAAATCAACACTAATTTTAAATATAACACATATTAATATTTTAGCTACCTAACTTTCTAACACAATCTTAATATTCATTATTTTAATGATAAAATCTCTTTTTAAAATTGATGGGTGGCTTGAGAATTTTAGCAACTTGTTCAGTGCCGTGATTTGGAAAATGTTGATATTCACTGGTACAGTGTAACCAGGAAAACATGGGGAAAAGTTATATAATCATAGGTATAGCTCAAAACTACTTTAGACGTATTAATATGATCTTTGTTTTTTAAACCTGGTCTGGATCTAACGCTCAGGTACGAATGTTGGCGGTCGACTCCTTGTTAATGTTGACTTTTCAAGCCTACTGAGACGCAAATAGTAAAATAAAACATCATATTAAAATATCTTTCTTTATGTTGTAACATTTACTTACGTGTTTATTAAAATTGTCTGGAAATGTTGTAAGGATGGAAATAGTAGCCTGCAATATTAGAATCAATCATTTATTGTCGTTTAAACCGAACGGGTATTAAAACGCGCCGGTCAAGGGAATACATATTTCCAAAACTCCTAATGTTTTGTTTTGGTTCTTTATTTATTTGCAAGATTTCAACCCGCATCGTTTGGCCCAATGTCTGGATGGATAAATCTCTAGTTTGGCTTTCCGGTGAAGAAGAGGTTGGGGTTGGAATCTCGGCCTCGAGCATATCTATACTTCTCCCCCGTTCACCATGTATTGCTACCCATCTGGGATATACGTTTTTTATCTAAGCTTATAAACTAAGGATGGCTAAGGTATAATTTAGAAGAAATATATCCCCATTTGCTTGGAGAGAGAGTGAGAAAACATTTAGGAAAGTCCAAGCCGGGGATCAAACCCTTAGCTCCCAGTCTCCAGAAAACTGGTCTATATGAGATTGCATTTAGTCCACAGTAAGAGAATATATTTGCAAACACTACCGCTACTAGCTATGTTAAACCCTACTGGTGACCATAGAATGGTCTGCTGGTGATGGAAAGGTCAGAGTTTGAGTCCTTGTCGAGTGCTCTGAGGGGTTCTTCCCAAATGTAGGTACATTTCCTTTAAATACTTTCCTCTTCTTCCTCACCCCATTAGAGTGACTAGACGAATAGGCCGGGTGGGTTGTAAGACGCAAGGCTGTCTAACAAAGAACTGTAAACGGATGACCTGGAAGTAGTCTCTTACATTTTATCATAATGAAGTGATTTTTATTTATCTACAAAACTCCAATGAATGATTGATTGAGTCCAAGTCAAAGATCTTGTAAAGGACGGTCATGAAAGAGGGTGGAAAATAATAGAGTCGATAAGTGATGGCGTTACGCAAGCGATAAAAAGGAGAGAAAGAAAAGATGTGAAACCTCGAAACTCAGGCAGGACTCGGGGTACACACGCTAACCACACAACTAAAATTGACGTTCGTGACGTCTTTGCATGACGTGCCTTATAAACAAGTTTCCAATGCACACGAAACAGCCCGCGCTACAACTACCCCTTGTCTTCATCCCCTGAAGAGAAGGGGTGAGTATTCTTGGGGAAGGAAATTAACTCGCTTGGAAAACGAGCGAGTGCTGTGTATTATGGATTCTGCACTAATTAGCAATTACAATTAGCCAGTAGCGATGTTGTGTTTCTCCAGCCATGTCTGCGGCACTAGACGTGTCCGGGTCGATGTTGTCCAACTTGGTGTCCTCGATCTGGTCGCAGTCGACTATCATAAGACACGAATACAACACAAGAGAATGGACAAAGTTGAATTTCAAATCTACCTACAGCGCTCCGGGTGCCATTCAGCCGAACGAACACGAGGGTCAATTGAAACTCTTGTAAGAGGCCCAAGGATTGCTCTGAGCATGTCCGGAGTTCGTGGTTTGTTAATCAGAGGGTCGTTTGTGTAAAATAAGTTGACTATAGATTTGTAGTGCATTGAGTTTCTTTTGTCAGCACATCTTACTACCCGTCCGGGTAATACGTCATCGGCATTCCAGTCTATTATAGAGTGACATCTTAGACCACACAACCACCAGCTGGGTGGGAGAGTTGGGAACGCGAGAAAAGGTCATTATTTTTACAGTTTTTTATAGAAAAACTTTTTTTTGGCCAAAATAAATAAAATATTGCTCCAATAGAAACATTGATGTTGATTTTCTTCACACATTGATATCAACATTTGAAGAAAGTTGACGTCTCTGTTTCTATTGGAGAACTGTTGGATTTATTTGGACCAAAACATGTTTTGTTATAAAAAGTGCTGAAACACTGACCTTAGTTAACGTTGCGCACTCCCAACTCAAGAAAGTTTTTAAATCTATTAAACAAGAAAGTAATAAAGTGTGGACTCTCAAACGGACATTGATAAACGTATCAACCCTTAAACTGTGATTGATGGTCGCATGGTCCCGTAATATACAGGATTGATGGCAACAGGGAGTCCGAGGTTGAGATCCGGTAGGGTGTAATGAGGCTTGCTTTTTATAAATTATTTCTGACTCTCTATCCACTCAAATGCGGGTGTATTTTTCTTAAGTCCATTTCTTCACGCCTATCACAGTAAAGTGATTATTAAATGCAGATAGTTTAAACACGTAGTAGTAACAGATGGTAGAGACCGGTAGTAACAGATGGTAGAGACCGGTAGTAACATATGGTAGAGACCGGTAGTAACAGATGGTAGATACCGGTAGTAACAGACGGTAGAGACCGGTAGTAACAGACGGTAGAGACCGGTAGTAACAGACGGTAGAGACCGGTAGTAACAGACGGTAGATTCCGGTAGTAACAGACGGTAGATACCGGTAGTAACAGATGGTAGAGACCGGTAGTAACAGATGGTAAAGACCGGTAGTAGCAGATGGTAGAGACCGGTAGTAACAGATGGTAGAGACCTGTACTAACAGACGGTAGAGACCGGTAGTAACAGACGGTAGAGACCGGTAGTAACAGATGATAGAGACCGGTAGTAACAGACTGTAGAGACCGGTAGTAACAAATGGTAGATGGTAGAGACCGGTAGTAACAAATGGTAGATGGTAGAGACCGGTAGTAACAGATGGTAGAAACCGGTAGTAACAGATGTTAGAGACCGATAGTAACAAAGGGTAGAGGGTAGAGACCGGTAGTAACAGATGGTAGAGACCGGTAGGGACACGCAGTAAAGATAGACCCCTGAGAACACTAAATGATGCTACATAAGTCAACTAACAAGAGAAGCTAACGGTTGAATGAACTCTTGATTTCCCGTTCAACAGTTCTGACATTCTTTGTGCCAAGCTAGTTGGGGTCGAGTCAACCTAAGCTGTAAACATTAAAAGATAAATACTTCTAATATAATATTAATACATCACTTTGTTATGTGTCATAAGCTGGTGAGCGACCAACTACCGAGGGAGCCACCGAGACCCTTCTCCCAGAGGACGAACAAACTAGAGACAGCGTCCCAGTGGTTGGGGTGGTTTTACGTACTAGTAGGATTAATTTTGTAAATACATACTAGTGTAATTAGGTTACTAAAATAGTTGAAATATATATGTATTTCCGTGGTTGGTAGGTTATATGTAGTTTGTAAAATTTTCTTTTAAACTCTAGTTTCCCTTGTTTTGTCCCTCCTTGGTGTTTCATCTCCACGGTTTCTTTCCCTCTCCATCACTTCTGTCTGTACCCCTGTATTTGGTTCAAGATCTCAGTATACCCCTGTAATTGCGATAGGGTGGGTTTTTGTTATTATATTCCCACCCCAGTACCCACGGTAACCATAATTTCAGCCCGTGAGGGCGCTAAATGTATCCTTGTTATGTAATATTTATCTTCAATATCGGACAACGTTCGAGAGCCCCGTTGGGGCTGATCTGCGTTTTTTATATATATATATAGTTACATGTCGTATCTCTTAAGTGTTACAAAATGAATAAATCCTTAAACTCTTAGCATGTAGTAAAATAATTTTCATAAATATTTTATTTATTTGGGTTATTTAAAAGTTTAATTTGTTTAATGTCAAGGGCACATTTCCTCCCCTCCTTTCCCCTCCACACATTAATAAAGCTCGGCCCACAACTACAATGCCGAGTGTAGTGGGCTATGTTTTAAGATCAGACCTATTCAATAGGTATGACGCTAAGCAAGTTAAAAAAAATGCCACTAAAACTCTCTAAAATCTAAAGGTACAAAAGTTATATCTTTGATCCATTTTATGACCCTCCTATTCCCAAAGTAAATTTTTGTGGTACGCCACTAGATGAGCTTCATTTTAGCCTTTTATTTGGTTAAAATTTATTTTCAGACAAGTTAAATAAATTATTACCGCTAGCATTAGTAGCTTTTAATATTATTCTATTTATAAAGTGACATTGAGATATAGCTACAACGCCAGTCTTTAGTGGAATTGTATATGAACCAGACTAAATGTATTTTTATAAAATGCCATTCTTTATTAAAAATGAAAGTTTTTTATTTTCTACTGTACTTCACATAGATTTAAAATCATTTTAAAATGCTTCAGCATAGTCATTTTGTCTTATGTCATTGTAAATAAATAATATCAACAGATATTGAAAACAGCACGTTGGCACTGAAACTGACAGTTTAAGGAAAACCATTAAAACGTATCCTTAAAACCACTTAGTTTCAAGATAAGGAGGTGCTATAAGCTTAAATTGTAGTTTAAAAAATAGATTTCGTTATATCTATTCATTCTCCTAGATTATCATAAATAAACTCCTTTTGTTCAGTCGAACCTCCCTAGAATGATGAGTAGCACATAACCTATAATATTAAACAGCCCATTCGTGTTTATTCTTGACGTGATTTAGATGAAAACTTTCCAGCTTTTCAGACAAGGGCTTGTTAAATCTTATCACGTTCCACCGTTGGAACGTGATATATATTTATTATAAACAGTATTTCCCACGCAAACGGCGACACGGAGGAAATGTTAAAAGCGAGGGCTGTGTAAAGAGGGTGACACTTGTCTACATGGATGTTTTCAAATATTGAAGTGGTATCTGGAATGCCACTATCATATCTTCCGCTCCCTCGAGTCCAAACCTTCTTAAGAACAGAGCTGTGCGCACGACAAAGTGGGCGGAAAAACGGACCATCTCATCTCGCTTGCTTAAGTCAACAACCCGAAGGTTGGTTTGATGTGATTTCTATACACCCAGTGCTGAGCTGGCACAGATCCCTCCTGCTGGCTAGTGATGCCTGCACCATCTGGTAGAAATCTCACATACTTGGAGAGTTGTACTATGGATTTTTATCGCCCCAAAAAAATCCGTTGAACTCATCTGGGCTTGAACCCACGGACATCGGGTCCTGAGGCGAGCACTTTACCCCAAGAGTACCAAGGTCGACCTAAATGTATCTTTGAAGCAATATTTTATTTATTTTGAACAAACACTATTTGTAATAAGAGCTGCTACTGACTTTGCTTACGCGAAAATTCGGATAAATTCACTCTAAGTTACATCTTAATTTTCCCCACCTAAACAAATTAGTTTAGGATAGTCCCTGACGTGAAGTGAGATGCGATTCAAAATAGTATTGGTATAATTATAGTTATATAAAATGGAATAACCGTTTAAAATAATTAAAATTCTTTGATTCCACCGCGGTTTTGAGCCTTTATACATTTCTAACAGTTGAGTAAATTGTTCAGTTTTTCTTTACCTGACAAATCAGCCAAGCTACTTGTCAAATTGACAAACCATAGTTGACAGGTAGAAGACTATTAAACGATTATCAACATTCCTGAAAAGGAAACAACTATTGTAACTGGGCTTCAGCGTTCTAGTTTGGAGGAAACAGAAAAATAAAAGGAGAAAGGTAGAATTTAGATGAATTGTAATCACATTTTGTGGAGGGAAACTGATAAAGCATTGAGAAAACCACAGAGTTGAGGTTCGAACCAATACGGGACTAGTGGAGTGTCATCAAGAGTCCGATGTTATTTCTACACAAGTCTGAATTATGTATGTCCTATATTTATAGAGCCATATTTACGTTTACGAAGCTAGCTTATACAAGAATTTCCAAGAAAACTGACTCAGGAAGCGTATAATAATTGGTTATATCATATAAGAATTGGTTATCTCGTATGAGAATTGGTTATTTCGTAAATGATTATTTGTTTTGGTTAAGGAATAATGGGAAGTATAGAGAGAGAAATGTTAAAGCTGTATGAGTTAAACAAATAATTGAATTGGTTGGCATTCTCTCTTTAGTTTACCAAGTTTTCACTATTTTAATATGGATAAAATGATCTCTAAACTTTTAAACAAAATTTCAAATGTTCAGACAATTCTAACAGATGCACAGGGTTCAAATTTAATATGTACAGTTTAAAAATTCAAAATTACCGCTCGAATTTGACAGTGATCGATTATTTAAACATTTTTGTATGTACGAGAAGGGGAAGGAGGAGCTAACTATTTTATTTGCTTTGTGTTAAATATACAAATTTAAAATTTCCCAAATTTTAGGAATAATATATAAGTTGACTTTTACTTAGTAAAATTAAACTTATTACATATTTTATTAATTTTGTAATGAGGGTAAAATTTAAGGTTGCCATAAAATAATAGCAAAGGAAAATACAAACTTGTTCACAACAGTTCTTCGTAAGTGATATAATACATTTGACAGCAATTTTACCTATTTGATACATTTCTGCCATATTTGGAATAATTGCTTCTCGGCTACACAAATACACCTAAAGAACACCTTTGTAAAAACCAATAAACAGGGTCCAGATTTTGGTGACATAAAAATGACCTATAAAATTACCTGAAAATGATAAAAAGTGACTTAGAATTTTCCTAAACTTATATAAAAATATGAACCAAGGCTATTAATAAATGCACACGACTTAATCAAACATACATTTCACAAAATATGTAAACTCTCGCACAAACTTTCTCATATTGTGTATTATACCTTCGAGGATAATTTAAAAAATTAGGTTTTTAGTAAAATACCCTTAGACATGATTTTATATAAAACAAATACATCTTCTTGTTATTAACAATACACACTTTTTATGAATAGATTTTAAACAAAATTGTTCAAATATATTTAACAAATTTCAAAATTTCCAAAATAAATTATTTTTAACTAACCTAATATTATTTGTTATTTGTATGAATAATTTTTTTTCTTATTTCTCAGAATAAACTATTCCCAGATCCCTATTTTGAATCCAATCTTTAAGTTCAATGCTAAAAAATTCACATAAAACTTATATTATTATTATTATTATTATTATTATTATTATTATTATTATTATTATTATTATTATTATTATTATTATTATTAGCACCGCGTCTTACTACCCGTTCGGGTTATACGCACTTACGATAATGTGCAATGGTAGGGTGATTGTGAGATGAAATGGAGGACCTACAGTTAAACGTGGAATCCGAACCAAGGTGAAGGCTTGGCATTCCCCACATTCACAAGTTGTGATTAATACACATCTTGTCAGAGGTGAAGGAAGGGTTTGGCAATCAGATAAATTTGTGCCGGGACCCGAGGAACCATAAAACTTAGAGATTTATCATGATCTCGAGGTCGATTTTTCACAATCACAATACTTTCTCTTGATATGAGAAAGTAAAATAGCTTAAATATACGATTATAAGCCTTTAACAGCTAAACTTTTGCATTCTGCTAAAAATAACATTGATCTACCAATATCTGCTTCAGAAGTAATATTTACCCCTTCCCGACGCAACCCTCTCGAGCCCAGGAATGTGTATTTTACAACTAACAAACAAAGTTGATTGCCTGCATTCTCTTCTTATTCAGACAAATGTGCGATAAAAATATCTATGTATTTATTAAATATCAACAGTGTTAAAAAATATACTTATTCAACACTAGCACTTGCTGTGGCTTCGCTCGTACATACAATACATCAACTTCAAATGCTGGAAAAGAATTAAACTTCAAGATCAGTGTTTTATGTGCGTATGAAAATCCACGAAGAAATACCCCATTTTATATCACGTAACATCTTATGTACCCGTAATACCAGCTGCGACGAATGCTCACTGCTTAAACCTGGTATTTTCTAATCTACTTAGTTTGTATAATATGTATATGTGATCTATATATGTGTTTATTCATCCTCTGTGCGGTTCTAGTTTCTTCCTCAAATAAGAACTTAGTTCCACTAAACACGTTGTAGACGTGAAATTAAAACAACAAATATGTTCAACTGAGATACATTCTAATTAATTTTTAATGACTACATTAATTTTGCTTAGTACCAAGATAAAATTAGTAATATTATTCAAGCCCCCATTAAATATTTGAACCATCTATCATTTCTATAGGATATATATATTAATTACATCATTGGTGGCCCAGTAGTGGAAAGATTAACGTAGCCAGTACTAATTAATCGTTGCCCAGGAGACGCCTGACTGTACTAATAGTACATATGTGAATGTATGTGTGTATGTATGTATGTATGTATGTATGTATGTATGTATGTATGTATGTATGTATGTATGTATGTATGTATGTATGTATGTATTAAACTACCCTTAATTTGAGGGGTAGAATCCGAACAAAAATAAAGGTATGAGACAATCATACATCCTACATTCTTAATGACAGTAATATCAAAATTATTTCCTCGCGTCAGTGGCTGAATAGTATAAGTTGTCACTCTCGTGTTAGACTGGCCTGCTGATGATGAGGAGATCGGGGTTCAAATCCCGGTCAAGTGATTTTTCTTAAATGATTTCCCACGCTTATTCCACGCAAATGCTGGTATATTACATCTAAAATGTTTCCTTCCTCATCCCTAACCCAATATAAACAATGTTTTTAAATGTTGTTTTGACATAGTTCCCTTTTCACTGAAGTTTGCGTAGTTTTTGAAGCACTTCTCATGTTCCGATATTCTCCGGCCTCCACTTACCATTTCATCTCGTTTCTCTTTACATGCCTCGCCTCTTTCACAACAAGATAAGAGGCAATACTCCCAGAACACATCATACTCTCTGCCATTTGGCTATCTTTAAGGTCGCCATTCTACAAGGCCCGGGTTCACGCCGAAGGGCATTCACTTTTGTGCTCAACGTTTTTTATTACCAATACACAATTTGACAACACAAATAAACACGTCACAAAAACAAGTTTTCCTTCAAATGAAATGAGCAAGAAAAAACCTTTTTACTATCACTGGAGCAAAAAGCTCTAATCTTTTATTCAAACTGTCTTTTAAATTTTCAAATTTCGACTACATTTGTTTAAAAGAATGTATGGCATGATTTTGCTTTGTATTAAAGTGTTTACTTTTTATTTATTAAATATATAGCCTATAGAAATAGTAGATAGTTCAAATATTTAATGGGGGCCTGAATAATATTACTAATTGTATCTTGGTACTAAGCAAAATTAATGTAGTCATTAAAAATTAATTAGAATGTATCTCAGTTGAACATATTTGTTGTTTTAATTTCACGTCCACACCGTGTTTAGGGGAACAAATTATTATTTGAGGAAGGAACTAGAACGGCACAGAGGATGAATAAACACATATATAGATCACATATAGAAAACCATCCTCCTTAGTACATGGCTGAGGTTTAGCTCCCCGGCCTCCCTGCCATTCAGTGAATTGTGGGATCACCAGGACCTGGATATTGATGACAGGCCATCTTTGTTTTGGTACGTAACACACAATGCTCATTGCTTTCTATCTTAACATTTGGCCACGTGTACTCCACTAGTGTTCTCATCGGTCACGTGACTAGCTGTACCCAGAGCCAATAGCTCGTCGTGACACTCCCCTCTGTACTCCACTAGTTTTCTCATTGGTCGCGCGGCTAGCTGTACCCAGAGCCAATAGCTCGTCGTGACACTCCACTCTGTACTCCACTAGTGTTCTCATTGGTCACGTGGCTAGCTGTACCCAGAGCCAATAGCTCGTCGTGACACTCCACTCTACTCACTCTGTTGGCCGCTACAGAGAGAAAGTTTAACTCTCACTCTCGGATAAGATCTCGTGAAGGTAACGGCTTAATCTGTGTTAGATTTCACAATAAATGTAATTATTTATTTGAAATGATTGCGTTTTGTTCAGAGTAGTCCTGACATTAATAATAATAAATTAACTTATATCTCATAATTGATTTTAATTTAACAGTAATAAATAGATCGCACTCATACCTGTGATTAAGAGACAAGATATTGAAATAACTTTTACTTATCTGAACATTTAGCTTGAATAAGAATATTCCTGAATATTATTATTTTTTATAGTTACAGAAATACTCAATTATATAAAATGTCAGCAAATATTTGCCGGAATGAAAGAGTTTAGCTGTCAACTTCTGGTGATCACCGATGTTGGTATTGAGACTATTACTATTTTGGAGTCCTACCACAGGTTGAAGAATAGTTTTTAAAACAAATACCTCGGCCACTGAATCTACAATGATACTTTAAAGCAACTTTGGGCAATTTTTAATGGGTTTATCAGTGACAGAAAGATTGGTGCTCAAATCCCACCTGGAGGAACTGGGGGTGGTTTGAACCAAAGTACTATCCACTTTCACTCCACCCCAACGGGGTAATAGGGCTGAGGTTACATGAATGGACCATAAATAGACTGGAGAAAAGGTAAGACACTGGAGAGAAGGTAGGACACTGGAGAAAAGGTAAGACACTGGAGAGAAGGTAAGACACTGGAGAGAAGGTAGGACACTGGAGAGAAGGTAGGACACTGGAGAGAAGGTAATACACTGGAGAGAAGGTAGGACACTGGAGAGAAGGTAGGACACTGGAGAGAAGGTAGGACACTGAAGAGAAGGTAAGACACTGAAAACACTCATTGGAAAAAATAGAGGCCAGTCTTAATATTTTAGATTGATTTTATATTTGTAACAAAAAGCTACTTAATTGAAGATTATTTTACTTAAAAACAGGATTTGAATTTTTTGAAATGCAGCCCCCCCCCTCAGTATTTTCAATTTTCAAGGTGACCCTTTTGATGAAACGAGCTTAACGCGTCTGTTCTAAGTGTTCAAAGTAGATATACTTAGAATATTAAGTAGAGGATAAATCATCGTTCAGTAAATTGCTTCTTGCTTTTAAAAATAACGACTATTTTAAAATAACATGACAACTTAACAACATTAATTGCTTTAGTCCTGCTATAAATATCTAGCGTGTACAAGTAGTCACAGCACATCAATCACATTACGGGTTATTCTGTCGCACGTCCGTGATAACATTCCTCTGATCTCGGTAACTCTACACACGGTACACGAGTATAACGGGCCGGACAAGTTCCATATCCAATAAACTGGTGTTGGACCGAACACATTCATGTTGATAAATATCAACATTTCATCTATTCAACAAACCTCAAACCAAACAAATCCAAGCCAAACTTTCATTTTAGTTAATACCATTACCAATTGTTATACGCCCGAGATTATTTTGGCCACACTCCCCTGAAGGTATTAACTCTGGTTTGCCAGTGATGGAAGGTCAGGTTTCAAATCCCCGATGTGTGTCCCGAGGTTTTTTTTCCCACTCTAAATCTAGTTCCTTTTATTCCACTCTCTTACTCATAACTAACCTGGTGTTATTTTTTTTCATCATCACATATTAATACCCTTCCGGAATGTAGCAAACATATTAATACCGCTAATGTGTTAGTGATGAGGAAAGTTGAATCTAGAGGAAATATACCCGCATTTGCATGGAGAGATTTAGGGAAAACCACCCTCAGTACACACTACCGGGGTTTGAACCCTGATCTCCAATTTTAGTTTATTGCAAGAGTGACACCGTAAGCCTAGTACGCACTAGAAACATTTCCCCGGAAACAAATAGTCGTGTTTCTCAAGAATGAAACATGTTTCTTGCTGTCCATTTCAGATGGGTTACAAGAGACAGTGTTAGCGTGTCTGGACATGTTTGCTGACATTCTGACAACAAACAACATGGACCAGTTTGATCCTTACCATCCTTCATCGTAACTGTATTCATCACTTCTTCTATCAGATGACAATATCCATACTAGACTAATGGTGATGTTCACCTAAGCTCCGTTAAGCCTATAATCTAGTCTCGTGTGACCACACCATGGCTCTATCATGTAAGCCACTCATGCTGGAAACGAGCAAGATCACATCTTTAACCTCCGGGGTATATTAACAAACAATATTGTACAACAAATTTCAAATGAATACATACAGACAACTTCATGCACAGAGGATGTGCCGTTTTTATTAACCTGATAGATCAAAGGGATAGCTCTTTATTGATTTTTATTTATTTGAGTTATTTAACGGGCACTTTCTGAACCGACTGTTAATATCAGCACACCAGAATTTCTATGAGCGAGAGCGAAAGGACCTACCACTTTTTCCGGAAAGGTCTTTTCACATTCCTTCCAGAGTTCTTGTACAAGCCACAATCGACATGGGATTGACGGTCCCTCGAAGGAAGTTGTGCTACGGATTTGTATCGCTCAAGAAAATCTATCAACCCCGGCTGGGTTTCAACCCACGATCATCGGATCCTGAGTCGAGCACTTTACCCCCAAGACCACCCACAGCGTATTAGTCTTAATGATATCTTATCCGATACCTCAGCTCGGTCGGTAGCGTGTCTGCATGAGATAAAGGTCCCGGGCTCGATTCCTAGCATGGCCAAAAATGTATAGTTGGTGAAATGTGGGTTTCCTCTTTCACAGTGATGAATTAACGGCTGGGGGCTGGATGTTGTGTCTGTTCTAGATTTAAGTTAGTTTATAAGTCGTGTGCTGATATCTGTCGCTTCAGAAACTGCACGTTAAATATCTCAAATAAAAAAGAATTAACTACTGGCCTGCTTCCGTGGCCACGTGGTCTAAGAGGTCGCACTCGCAATAAACTAGACTTTCGATGAAGAGATCAGGGTTCGAATCTCGGTTTGGTGTACGGAGGGTGGGTTATTCTAAATAGTTTTACACTCTTCCGTCACGCAAATACCGGTACATATCCTATAAATTCAACCTTCTTCATCCCTAACTCATTAGCGTATTGAGTACTTACTGCGAGGTTTGAGACATTATGCTAGAATAAGGTGAAATAATACCAGGTCAAAAGGTCAAACTTGACCTCAAGTGGGCCGTGGGCTAGTAGATAAAACATCAACGACCTACAGACTAGCTAAATATATTATATTTACACCCACTAATGACTCCAAATTTGTTGGCCTGATATATTTATTATTTAAGTTAAAAATAGAGCTGTAAGTTAACACAAGCTAATTAATACCTCTGATCACATTAAACACACATTGTTACTACCTAATAATAACAATTACTCGACCGTTATTTATACCTGGCATGACTCACACGCAGTAGTCATTGAACCCAAGTCCCCATACAAGTGTACCTTACACCCCACACGCCACTTCATTGCACGCTAACTTAACCTCTGGTGCATGTGACTAAGCACATAGCATTGTAGAACACTCCATTTGTATAGTTCCTTCACACAGCTGGATGCCTGACTTTGTTGTGTGTCGACTGGTACAACTATTCACCAATCACTGGTACAGTAGACTACACTCTCACACTAAGTGTATAGTATACACCTTATCAATCACAAACACTCCAACAAACTTATACCTTAACTGGCTTCTCTATAAGGTTACCTGAACAACTGGATACATCTTTATACAACCCACACTGCTCTCACTTCCTTTGTTGTTCTTCTATCATTGTATTGATCAGTATTACGTTCAATTTATAGACGTTACGGCTTCTCGTTAGTTCTACTTACAGTCTTATCTATAAAATAAGATAATAGCATCACAAGTTGAGCTGAAAGAGGCGATGGGAAACATTGTGTTAATTGGATACCTTGTCACGATTATCCTATAATCACCTTTAAAATATTATTTTGTCTTCAACCTAGATCTGTGGTTAATATGGCTACTTAAATAAAACAAAGAAATGAACGTCTACTATTATAACACACTTTATTGCCATCCCTTCTTACTTTTTGTGATAAAGTTTTCTTTTTACCTTGGTACAAGGATGCTCCAAAACTTTTTTGTTTCATTTATGAACCAATTTCTTTTGACTCAAGCTTCAAAATTCTTGGCTGTTCCTTCTTTTCTTCTATTCTACGAAAAAATGAAAGTCTTATGAGAAAAACTACTTTCGCTGGAGGAAATAACATTTGAAGGAAAGAAGAATTTAGAGATATTTTAAAAGTTTTATTATACTATTTAAAACGCAAAGTTTTTTTTACCTCAATGAAAGTAAAGGCAACCGTGGGTAAACAAAACCAAATATTACCAAGTTAATAAAATTAACTATTTCAAATTTAATTTAAAAGTTGGGATATTTTAGTATTTGATGTGAAAGTTAATGATACATTAATTGATTTGAAGTATTAGTTACGATTTTACAAACATGAGTTCATTTGAATATGAATGTAACATCACTAAAAGTCCTTTAGAATTTATTTTTTTAAATTAAGTATTAAACATTAGATTAAAACACAAGTATACAATATTCACTTTTCATATAATAAAATTTTGAAAGCTATAAATAGTGAATACATGATTTTTATGTTTTTTTACAAATGTTAATAGATCTATTTACTATTCACAAAAAGGTTCCTTATGGCAGCTGTAAAATAATGTAGGCCTATGTCCAGTTTTTCTGGTCATTTTTTCCTATCTTACAGAAAATAAGTTATACTTATAAATAACACAGGGAGTTTTTATATAAAGTAAAAATCATACCTCCTTGTAGTTTTTCCTCAAACAAATTGCTCAATCAACTTTTTATAACTTATTGAATCCATCCATCCCCACTTCCCCCCTCCCTATCAACGTCATTTGTTCAAATGTCAGAAACAAATCTGTGCATAGATCTAAGTTTGAAATAGAGCTGCTTGTACAAAACTAAACAAGAGGAAGCTTGGTAAATGACAGCGTAGTTGAAAAATTGAGAATTTGAAATTCTAGAACACAGTAAAGAGGAAAGCAAGAAAAAAAAAATGACTTTGCAATAACTAATAGTTATTTTCAGGGAACAGTTCACACCAAACAGATAGCAATTAAAGATATGGGTGTTTTTTAAATAGCTCTATTCTTTTAGCCTATGGTAAACATCAAATTCTGGTAATACAGAGTTAACGCTGCTTATACAACGGTTGAGAGGGCCGACTTTTTAAAAGTTACCAATATATAATATTTTAAGATTTCTATAAGCACGAGCGGGCACAATAATGCCCCACATGTTCGAAAGCAGATCTACAAGAAATTTTACTAATATGAATGTTAAAAATAAAAAGGAATTCACAATAGAAATTTGCGAAAAGAGAGTTTGGAGTCCTAAAAGTCTTAGAATTGTATCATAATCACTATAAAAACGAGTAAAGTATAAGTGAAAATATAGCAGCGACAAATTTGGTTGAACATTTTCCAAACTGAGGGAGTCGTTAAGGTAATGGAACTCCACGCCACACTAATATTTCTAGTTTGGAGCTGACCGACGCAAAATACAAACTTTTAAAACAGTCAACTTTAAAAAATGAGAAAGTGATATATTTAATAAGGTCGAGTGATAAAATATACTAAGAAACTCTATGATCAACCTAATTAAGAAAGTAGAGCTTATTGTCTAATATAACACCAAGTTCATTAATATAAAGACAGCCTTCAAACGTATCATTATCAAGTTTATAAAAGAAAAACACACGTGTAGTTTTCTGGTGAAAGCTACAGACTTATCTATTAATTGACATTCCATTTTCGGTGGACCATTGTAATACACCATTTATGTATATTTGTAAAGCCAAACAATTAGCTAGTGATTAAAAAAATAGTTTGAGAGCCTTAGCAAACAACATATTTTGAAGATTGTATGTACTAACGAATTTAATGAATAAACACATTAAATTAGAGGGCCTAAATTTGAGCCTTGAATTATACATCTCGCCTGCTTTCCAGGAATATAAAACTCAATATATACAAAACAATAATTTTATTGGTTGTCTTATCTGGGTGTGAAATATGGTGTCTCATCTTACATGACGAAAACCAATTCAGGATGTTAGAAAACAAGGTGCTTAGGAAGATATTTGGTCCATGAAGGAACGAAGCTACTGGGGAGTAGAGTAGGTTACATAATGGTGAGTTGCATAACCTATAATCATTACAAGATATTGTTAGGGTAGTAAAATCTCGTAGATTATGATGGGCAGGTCATGCAGCGTGAATGGGTGATTCTAGGACCTTGTTCAGAGTTTTTACTATTGTTTCTAAGACCACAAACCTTCTGATGGTATAATATAATGTCACATGTATTCACTTATGACCTTGAGTGTGAGGTCTCCTCCATGAACGGTCGAGATTTAGAAACAAGAATGTATATCCATAGATTTACTTATAATAACTGTCTATGTTTTCTCAGGGGAAGGCTCACAAGGTAGTTCCCCAGACATTGTCTGCTCAGCAGTAATCTCCCATAGAAAGGGACGACCAGACAGCCCGATGGCCAGAGTTCTGCGTTGTTTATTAACGAAAAATCACGATCTTCTACCGAAATATGGAAGGATGAATAAGAATTACATTTTGTTTTTAATTTAAAACAGAGCAACAATTTTAGTCAGAGCTCTTTTGACAAATAGGACTCAATGTCAAGAGAAGAAACTTCCGGGGAAATTGAATAACAGACAGTGCTTTAATATATATCTATATATATAGTGATTATACGGTTTTATTGAGATATAATTGTCCCGCGATTGGGAGCCAATTACAACTTTCTTGAATTGATTGTGAGATAATTGGTATTTATAGCCCCGTGATCGAGCGCCAATTATGATATTATGGTTGCGCGTTGGGCGCCAATTAAAGTGTTACGGTTTAATTTGTGATAGTTGGTAGTTATATTCCCGCGATAGAGCGCCAATTATTACGATATCTTACTTGAATAAATACAACTGTTAATGCTGCACACGATTTATTGGAGTG
Source organism: Timema genevievae (assembly GCA_902155825.1). Taxonomy (NCBI): domain Eukaryota; kingdom Metazoa; phylum Arthropoda; class Insecta; order Phasmatodea; family Timematidae; genus Timema; species Timema genevievae. Next base: position 66,233 of record CABFWO010003529.1, read on the forward strand.
ATTTTATCTTCTTATAAAATTTTACTTGAAATACAGGCTAGTTTATGTAGCCGGCACTCTGTATATTTATGTGACTACTCTCTGTTTATGTCGCCAGCACTCTGTGTGTTCATATGCACAAACAGCTTATATATGACCTACCCCTTGCCCCTTGGATCTCTCGTGACCAGTGTCAAAACCAACAAATCGAAAGCGTTCCTGCGACAGGTGTCATGAAGGCTAGCTTCCTATTGGGTATAGGAAATTAACGTCTCTTGCTTGTTTGGTAAATACTACGGAGTTAAATTTTGAAAGAAAAAAATAAGTTTTAATGGTGCAATCTTTCGACATTATTTCTGAAAAGAGCGTGATTCTCCATAGATAAAGTATTGAAAGGATATTTTACATACAATACTTTAAAGAATAAATGGTACGGCGCACCACACAGACTTTCTCTCTCTTTCTATAAACTCGTAAGATTTCTGAACGGAATAATGCACATTGTATCATCACCACTTCACATAAGAACATGCATAAAATAATATACAATGATATAGAATCAATGAGAAAAGAGGCGCATCTTTGTCCACCTAAGAGCATTTCAAACAGTTTAATGTTTTAAAGACCTTAATAAAATGGTATTTGAACCATTTGCTGACAGCTTGGAAACTCGGATCTGCTTTACATGTTCCAATTCATGAAAATTATATTACTAGAGATGAATGGAGGGAAGTAAAAAGAAATCTAAGGAATCCTAAAAGTTATAAAAAATATTAATATTGGGTCCACAAGGGTCAACACTTCGTATTAAAATTTCGATTTCTTGTTAAAATTTTAACATTTTATAAGGTGTTGCACATCTTAAAGTCATCG